>VMDO01004859.1:0-15570 GCA_007922755.1 Pedetes capensis
GTGTTTCCTTGTTCTATTCGAACAACTGCCTCCTGGTTCATGCACAGATTTCTCATGAGCACAATTAGGTGTTCTGGTATTCCCATTTTCCGAAGTGTTATCCATAATTTGTTGTGATCCACACAATCAAATGCTTTTGCGTAGTCAATAAAACATAGATAGACATCTTTTTGATATTCTCTGCTTTCAGCTAATATCCCAAGAAATAGCAGAGGACAGTGAAAAATGGAAAGACCTCCCCTGCTCCTGGATAGGGAGAATTAATATAGTAAAAATGGCTATCCTACCAAAAGCAAGGGCTGGGATTTAGCTCAGTTGGTAGAGCGCTGTGCTGCAGTCTCTGAGGTCCTGAGTTCAATTCCCAGCACCACAAAAATGGGAGAAGGACCTGGCAATCCACTCCCAAGGCAATCTCGAAACAGTCAGCCATTGAAAACCCTGTGAGGGTGGCTATGAGTCGGATACCGACTCGAAGGCACCTAACAACAACAACAACCAAAAGCAATCTATAGATTTAATGCAATGCCCATTAAAATTCCACTGACTGACTTTACAGAAATAGAAAAAATGATCCAAAAATTCATATGAAACCACAAAAGACCATGTATAGCCAAAACACTCTTAAGCTGCAAAACGAACGCAGGGGGAATCACAATTCCTGACCTCAAGCTATACTATAGAGCAGTGTTTGCAAAAACAGCTTGGTACTGGCAGAAAAATAGGCCTGAAGACATCTGGAACAGAATAGAAGACCCACAAATACCTCAACACACCTATAGCCACCTTATTTTTGACAAAGGAGCAAAGCAAGTAAACTGGAAAAAGGACAGCCTTTTCAACAAATGGTGCTGGGAAACGTGGTCATCCTTATGCAGAAAAATGAAAGCTGACCCCCACCTCTCAATATACATGAGAGTTAACTCAAAATGGATAAAAGATCTCAACATAAAACCAGAAACTTTAGAACTTATAGAAGGCAAGATAGGCAATACACTCCATCATATAGGCATAGCAAAGTATTTCCTTAATAGGACTCCAATTGCTCAAGAAACTGCAACAAGTATAGATAAATGGGATTACATGAAATTAAAAAGCTTCTGCACAGCAAAAGAAACAATTAACAGAGTCAAGGAACCCCCCACGGAATGGGAAAAAATCTTCGCATTTTATACCTCAGATAGATAAAGGTCTAATTACTAGAATTTATAAAGAACTCAAGAAAAAAACTCCCCAAAAAACAAATAACCCAATACACAAATGGGCAAAGGAACTGAGTAGACAGTTCTCAAATGAAGAGGTCCTTAAAGCCATGAAACACATGAAAAAATGCTCAATATCCCTAGCCATTAGGGAAATGCAAATCAAAACAACTCTGAGATTTCACCTTACACCAGTAAGAATGGCCAAGATCAATAAAACAAACAACAACAAATGCTGGAGAGGTTGCGGGGAAAAGGGAACACTCTTACATTGTTGGTGGAGCTGTAAATTGGTCCAAACACTGTGGAAATCACTATGGAGGTATCTTAAAAAACTAAAAATAGATCTACCGTATGATCCAGCTATAACACTACTGGGAATTTACCCAAAGGAAGATAGGTCATCATACCACAGAGACACCTGCATCTCCATGTTCAATGCAGTACTTTTCACAATGGCAAGGATATGGAATCAACCAAAGTGCCCTTCAGCAGAAGAATGGATAAAAAAAACTATGGTACATATACACCATGGAATATGGAATACTACTGAGCAATCAAGAAAAATGAAATAAGGTCATTCTCAGCAAAAATGGATGGAATTAGAGAAAATTATTTTAAGTGAACGAACACAAGCTCAGAAAGAGAAACACCACATGTTCTCACTCATATGTGGGAGCTGAATCAAAATTATAAGGAGGAAAAATCCTATTCAAAGATTCGGATCAAAATAAAAGGAAAAAAAAGCTAAGAATGGTGTCAATATAAATGGTCTAGAAAATACATGCAATTGTTCTAACAAGATAAAAACAAAGATCACTATAGGAAAAGTTTCTATCTTAGACAGAACTGGAACCCAAGGACATATAGAAAAATATTACCAAGTAAAAGATAGAGAAGACTTAGATGGGGAAGGTGGAAGAGGGGGGAAGCATATGGGAGGGTAAGGGGGAACCTATATGAATAATGTACATCAAAATGTATATATGGAAATGTCACAATGAAAAGCATGTCAGAATGAATCACATTAAGGTGTACATTAAAAATTTCCAATAAAAAAAGGAATATCTATACATAGAAAAAAAATAGGATGACTACTTTCTAGACTCCAAACTCCCTCAGAAAGATATGGGAGTGTTGTAACCTGATAGAGGTAGGCAGAGCTCTTAAAGGAAGGTGTCAGTTCCCAGAGGAGCTGTGCACAGACAAGCCAATTTACAACTGAAGACTCTTCTCATGAACTTTGTGGAATTCACCAGGCCATGGAAACAGAAACTGGAAATTATCAATGGATTTATGGCTCTGAGAAGCTAAGGCTAGCAGGGATGAGAAGGTCATCCAAGTGTAGACTGACTCAAGTGCTGGACACCCAGGGCCTGCTCACAAGAGAGACAAATGCCTCCCAAGACTTGGTCCCCTTACCCTAACGTGGGATGTGGGGCAGAACCAAATGTACAATGATAATCAGTATCTGTTCCTTTCATCCGGAGCTGCATGATATGCTACTACCCCTCTAAAGACATTTTTTTCTTTGTTTAGGGAAGAAAAATCTCAAATATGTTACACTCTAGTTTAGTGGGATGCTCTATAAACAAATTTCAAATAAACCTTCCAGAAAAAGGGATAGAAACTGTGCTGCCAGAGGGGAAACAAGTCTACTTTACGTCTTCATGTTCTTGTGTCCAGAGTGGTGCCCTTCACTCAGTACAGGTACAGTAGGACTCGACAAACTTTTGTCATTAATGATCCTAATAAAAAGATGTGATTTAAAAAAAAAATCATCCTTGGCTTTTGGAAGTAATGGCCAGGGGATAAAAACATGTAGGCTTTACTCTCACAAGGCATTTCTGAGTTGTCCTTTCACAGATCAAGCTACTTGTGTCTCCATTAGACTCCTACTCCCAACTCATCTCCTCTCCTTTTTTCAAATCTTATAAATATCACTTAAGTTTCTGTTTTTGCTAGTTGTGTGATGTTGAGAAAATTGCATCATTTCTTTGAATTTTTTCCCACATCTGTGAAAGTGGGGATGATAATAATAATATCTTCCACACAGGGATATTTTGAAGAGTAAATGAGTTATTGTCTATGAATGCATTCAGCAGGATTCTTAGTGTACTGAAGCTATTCATAGAATTACTGGATTTAGAAAAACATGCAAAAATGGTAGCTAAGCTTTACTAATAGAGGTTTTTTTTTTTTTTTTTTTTTTTTTTTTGCGGTACTAGGGAGTTGAACCCGGGGACTCACACATACTTTTTGCAAGTGCCCAACCACTTACCATAGCTGCAGCCCATTTTTTACTTTGTATTTTGAGATAGGGTCTCACTAAGTTATGCATGCTGCCTCTGGCCTCTAATTTGTAATCCTCCTGTCTCCACTTCCCAAGTCACTGAGATTAAAGGTGTACACCACCATACCTGGCTAAAAATTTATTTATTTTTTTTTGAAAGTCAAAAGAAAAAGAGAAAGGAGTAGGAAAAAGTCCATATTTTGGAAAGCATTTTAAAAGAAAGTTAATGATATGTGACCTAAACTTTTTTCTCAGACTTAGGCTAGTTCTATTTTTTCTGGTCAGTTTGAATTTTCCTTTGTTTCTTGAAGAATTTTACTTAAACCAGAGATGTTTATAAACCTACATTTTTGAGAAATATAAAAAATTATCAGGAAAAATACTTCTGCAGCTTATATGGTTTTCTCTGGATCTGAAAGGATAGATTCTTACCACTTTTATAATATTTTGTGAAATGAGGACACTCATGAACTTTCAGTCTGTTCTGTCCTGTCCTGTCCTTCTCAGCTAAAATTTTGCACAAACCCTACACACAATTTCTGCTGATACAGCCAGAGATGAATTTGAAAATTAAGTCCTTTTAAAGCCATCATCATCAAGAAATAGTCAGTGAATGCTTCTTATTTTATACAATATGTCAAGTAGTGGGAATATGATTCAAGTTTTTAGAAAACCTACATTCAAATCATAGGAAAAGTCAAAAAGAGAGGGAGGAAAATTGATTATGAGTGCATTGTTCTAAGAGAAAACAATTCTCTCTCCTTGTTAGAATTTTTTCTGTTTTTGCTCATTTGTCTTGTTTTGTATCATTCTTGTGTTAAAGTCTATGACATCCCATGTGGGTACTAGGGAGAGGGCAACTGACCTGCAAAGGGATCTGAGAGTAGAGTTTGGCATAAAGCAGTCAGGGACTTACTAATTTTTGGCCTTAAGATTTGTCCATTTTGTAAATGAGCAAAGAACAGAAGCTATTCTTTAGAAACAAAAGAAGAAACTTTCTCAATAAGACAAATTTTTTTTAGTGTCATAAAGTTACAAGTCCACTGGTGTAATTAATGTCAAAAGATAGAGAAGAATCTAAAACTTTGATGGATTATCCAATAAGATGCTTTGGGAAACTCCAGGATTTTATACAACCCTGCCTTGGAAGGCTGGACAAGTTTCCTTCCTGGAGGAGGGCAGACATAGGTTGAGCTTGAAATTTCACATATATGTCGGACAGAGCCATGGAAAAGAAGACTGGAAGAGGAAGGAACTCCAAGTCCAGACGCTCAGGATCAAGGCTAGCAAGCACCACATTTGAATTGTTTGGAGAATTGAGAGATAAGTGTAGAAAGATGAGCTGAGATCTGATCCAGAAAGACCTAGCAATATTTTGCCGGCAGTGGAGATGCATTTATGCATTTAAGTGAGGGCATGTAAGTTAAACAGATTAGATTAGTGTAGAGAACAGAGTGAGGAAAATAGTGCAGATATTGGTCCCATTTTCCTAAATGTGTTAGAGGGAAGAAAGTGACATATAATAAACATGGTTCATAAATTTAATCCAATTTCAATTTCTTAAGTTCCTCTCAAAAACATTCTAGAGATCTTGAGTAATTATCTAAATATGTCAGTTCAACTTGCAAATTTCATGTAAATATATCCTGCTAGTGTGTTGGTGTCTACAGTCATACCACCCTGGCATCTGATCTCATCAGGTCTCAGAAGATTAGTAGAGTCGGGCCTGGTTAGTACTTGGATGGGAGATCTCTTGGGAACACAATGTGATATAGACTTGGGAGAAGAATTTAGCAGCTCACACCCAAAACAATCAACCATCAAAAACCCTATGAATATCAGAGAAGCACTGGCATAGTGTCAGGCATGGTACAGTGTTGGGGAGTGTTTTGTTTTGTTGAACATAGGGTTGCTATGAGTCAGACCCAACTTGACACAACACAAAAATGTGTTGGTAGCTTTTCCAAAACCAGAAATTTAAACATAATCTGAGTGTTGTTCTAAACATTATTTTTTTTCTTGTGCAATCTCAATGGCTTAATTCCTTTGGATTTATTATTTGAAATAATTAGCCATGCTATATATCTTGAAAGTTGTATCATTTAAGGATCTATACTCCCTTTTTGATGTATACAACTAGCTTTGTGAATCATAGATGACACTTTCAAGGTTTTTTGTATATGATTTAAAAGTGAAATTATCAGAATATATTCTTTATTTTTTTAGTTTGTTGGTACTATAAAATTTAACAGGTTGTATTATTCAGTGATTTTATTTTCATGATTTAAATCACACTCAGATTAAAGACTCTTGTGACCTTCATGAAGATAAATTTTGGGGCTAGGAATATAGGTCATTGATGGAGCCCTTAGCTACCATATGCAAGACCGTGGGTTCAATCTCTAGCATCACAAGAAAAAAGATAAATTCTGGGGACCTTTTTTTATAGTACTTGGCAGTGGAACTAGGACCTCACACATACTTTGCAAGTGCTCTACCACTAGGCTGCACCCCCTAGTCCACTTTTTAAAAATTTCTTTTGGTCCTGGTTTCACTAAGTTATACAGGCTGCCTCTGGCCTCAAACTCAAGATTCTTGCCTCTGCCTCCTGAGTTGCTGTGATTATAGGTATGCACCACTGTGCCTGGCTCTAGGGAACATTTAAATATGGAAATATACACATTGTGCTTGTTATTTCAAAGGTCCTAAGACCTATTTTTCTCCAGAAAGAAGCAATGCCTTTTGATACTCTTCCAAGCTTTTCTAAGCGATTGGCCTCTTTTATTATTGCTGGCCAAAAATACACACACACACACACACACACACACACACACACTGAGATGCCAAAAATGTATGTACATTTTAAGAGATGTTATCTGTTACATAAAGCTGAATTGCATGATGACGGTAACCACCTTGAGCACCTCTTGTAATTGTAGAAGTCAGACGTGACTTGTAGTCATCTTTTGCTACTAGCATATATTATTACAATTTTAATATAGTTTTTTCATTTTAAAAGTATGAATACATATTTTAAGTGTTAAAATTGTAATACTTAAAATATACCAATAACAAAAGATGAATATAATCCATGTTTGACTTCTGCACTTACCAGAGGTACTCAAAGTGGTTACCATCACAGAAGCAGGGACCTGCTGCTGTGTGAGGCCTCCCAGATCTTCCCTTTGCACATCACGCAGCACCATGTACGTCAAGTTTGTTGTGAATGTGTGAAATTGTTAGGTGTGTTGGAGGTTCTTTTGCATACTCATGCTTCCAATGTCATTGTACTTCCACAACATTCTCAAATTTCAAATGCTGTTTCAAAATGATCTTCTACTCTCTGAACAACCATGCTTCTGCCATTTTCTTTGACTGCCCTGCATGTTGCATGATGGCACTAGAATTCATTTGATTTAAATGATCTTTTGAGCAAAAGTCATACTACACATTTCTACTGTAAGGCAATTCAACTTTGAAAAGTAATACATAGATAAGATCTCATAAAATGTGCACAAAATGTGTTTTTGGCACCTCATTTCTAGAGTTACTTCCTGCCACACCTAAATAACACCTACCTACCTTTTAAAATAAAAAATATAAAGAAACTTATAATGAAAAGGGATAATTACCTGCTCATCCACTGTACCATTTTTCCAGAAGGAACTAATTTGAGTCACTTTATTCTATTTCTTAATTAATCAATTTTAGACATTCTCTCTTTACTTTCCACTAGGACAGTTGAAGATTCAGAGCACATATACTGCATCTCAGCTCACCCTATCTCCCTTCTAAATTCTGTTAGTCCTAGCCCTATTTTGTACCTAAATTCTCTATTGCAGAGGTTGCAAACAGATGGCTTGCAGGCTGGATCTGACTGGAGATGTGTTTTGTTTGGATTGCAGGGAGGATTTTTTTTTAAAGCTGAGATTTAAAAGCTGTAAGAGATATCATTTCTGAAAAAAGTGAAATGTTTAGCAGCTCATAAAAAGTCAGTTGTGACACGCCTTAGTTTCATAGCGTTGCCATAACAAAGTACAACAAAGTGAGTGGCTTAACACAACACAAATTTATTCTCCTACAGTTTGAGGGGCTGGGAGTTAGCTCAGTTGGTAGAGCACTGTGCTGCAGTCTCTGAGGTCCCAAGTTCAATTCCCAGCACTGCAAAAATGGGAGAAGGACCTGACAATCCACTCCCAAAGCAATCCCAAAACAGTCAGCCATTGAAAACCCTGTGAGGGTCACTATGAGTTGGATACCGACTTGATGGCACCTAACAACAACAACAACAGTTTGGGGGAATAAACAGCCAGGAACAGAGCCATATTCCCTGGTAAAAGCTCAAGGAAAGAATCCTCCCTTGCATATTCCTCACTTTTAATGGTTACCAGCTATCTTTTGTGTTCCTTGCTTTATAGTCTCATCACTGAAATTTCTGCCAGTGTCTTCATGTGCCCCCTTCACCCCAGGTGTGTATTTCCTTGTTTCCAAATCTCTTTTTTTATAACGACATCAGCCATTGGCTTTTGGGCATACCCTAATTCAGTGTGACTTTATCTTAACCAATTATGTATGCAAAGACCCTTTTTCCAAAGAAGAGCACTTTCTGAGATTTCTGGTGTACCTGAATTTTGAGGGGATACTACCTAATCTGGTACAGAGAAAATATGGCTCCTACCCAACAACCGACCAAAATTCGTCAAATGAGTAACCTCTGCAGATGGGCAAATACCAAAGTTCTCATCACCATTCATAAGGTAAACCCATGCATCAACATCCAAGCCCTGTTTCCCATTTATTTTATCTGGTTGGCTCCTGTATGAGCCATAAGCTCATAAGCATTATAGTTTTCTAACCATGCTATTGGTTACCTGGAAATTTCAAATAATGTGCCAATAACTCCTATTTCATACACATTTATCAAGATCTCATGACTGACTCCTTTGCTGTTTTCTAAGACCTGAATATTTTTTTTCCATTTTTTTCCCTCTGTCTGGTTTCACAGATTTTCTATTTCCCTTCCCTCTCACAAATTTTCTTAATACTATCTTTACCTATTGTTTATGGGTTGAATTGTATCTCCTGAAAACTTATGCTGAAGTCTTTATCTTGAGTACCTCAAAATATGTCCACATAGCTCATTGCAGAGGTAATTAGTTAAGATGAGGAGGGTGAAACCCTGATCCAAAGTGACTGATACTCTGAAAGGGGAAGAGATTTGGAGACAGATATACCCAAAGGAAGAAGCCACTTGTATTAGTTAGCTTTCCATTCATTGCTGGCACAAAATACTCGAGACAATAGACTTAAGGAAAAGTTCATTTTGGCTCAGGGTTTGGGAGTTTTCACTTCATGGTAGCTGGTATTGTTGCTTTGGGCCTGTGGCAAGGCAGAACATCATAGTAGCAGCACATAGTAGAGGAAGCAAAGATAGACAGAGGAAGGGATCAGGGCCCCAGTAACCCCTCCAAGGGCACCCCAGGGTCCTAATGTCCTCCCACTAGGTCCCATCTCCTAAAGGTTCCACCACCTCCCAGTAATGTCTCAGGCTGGTGACCAGGCCTTGAATGCAAGGGCCTTTGGAAGATCCTTATCCGAACCAGGGCACCTTATAGATATGAGTGCAGACACTGACACAACAGAAGCCAAGGAGGGCTAAACATTGCCTGTGAGCTGACAGAAGCTAGGAGAGCTGTGGAACAGAATCTCCCTCACAGACCTGGGAAGGGAGCAGCCCTGCCAACAGCTGTATCTCAGGGTACCAGCCTCCTAACTGCTGGACAACACATTTTGGCTATTTAAAGCCCTTTGATGTTGCTTTGTTGTAGTTGTTGTTAGGTGCCATTGAGTCATGTCTGACTCACAGTAACCCTCATAGGGTTTTCAATGGCTGATTGTTTCAGGATTACTTCAGGAGTGGATTTCCAGGTTTGTTATGGTAGCCCTAGCAAATTTATATATCTGTATGTATATTTAAATATCTGTATATTTATATATCTGTATGTATCGAGTGTTATAACATCTATATTCTATTCTGAAATTTTAAGTAAATCTTGTGTTCTGTGGTCTTCAAATGTCTCCTGGTCCTGGGTCATCCATTCATGTTTAAGTATGAGTCCACCGTGTCCTACCTATACTTATGAAGTGGTCACTAATATGGGACTAACTCTGCTGCCATACAAAACTGGACAAAATGTGTGAAATACAAATGCTCCCTGGCTTGTGATGATTCAACTTAATGATTTTTTGACTTTATGATGGTGTGAAATCCACACACCTTCAGTAGAAACCACACTTCAGATTTTGAATTTTAATCTTGTCCAGTGTTAGAGATATGTTCTCCAATATTCCCTCATGATGCTGGGCAGCAGCAGTGAGTTGCAGCTCCTACTTGGTTACCTGCTCATGAGGGCAGCCACCAACACTCTACAGTGCACTGTGCTGCCAGTGTTTTGGGACATTATATTTTGTGTTTTTGCCACACATCTTGTCTACAAAGTCCCATCTACTATAGTTTGGACCAGTGTCTCCCAAAGGCCCTTGTGTTAAAGGCTTCGGCCTCAGCCTATAGAGTTATTGGGAGATGGTGGAACTTTCAAGAGGTGAGACCTAGTGGGAGAAAATAAGGTTACTGGGGCTGTGTGCTTTTAGGGGATGGTGGGGCTCCAGCCCCTTTCACTCACTCTCTCTCTCTCTCTCTCTCCCTCCCTCCCTCCCTCCCTCTCTCCCACCAACATGAGATAAGTCACTTAGTCTGCCATGTGCTCTCACCACAGGCCCAAAAGCAATAGGCCAACTGACTGGGTACTGTAATCGATATTCACTTTATTATAAAATAGGCTTAGTGAATATATATATATATATATATATATATATATATATATATATATACACACACACACACACACATATATATTTAAGACACACAGATGTGGCTCTCTCTCATGAGAAGTCCACATCTGGCCCCTTGGGTGTATTAAACTTTTAAGCCTCTCTCTCTCTCTCAATGTCCATGACCACGCTCACATCTATCTTAAAATCTTTTTTTTTTTAATAAACTCCAATTCTGCTACAAAATAAAATAGGCTTCGTTTTAGATGAGTTTGCCCAACTGTTGTTGTTGTTAGGTGTAATCAAGTCAAGTCCAGCTCACAGTGACCCTTATAGGGTTTTCAATGGGTGATTGTTTCGGGAGTGGGCTGCCACATCCTTTTCATGTTTTTGCATGCTAGGGATCCAACCCAGGTCCTCAGAAAATGCAGAGCAGCACTCTACCAACTGAGCTAAACCCCTGCCTTTGACTAATTATAGGCCAATACAAGTGTCCTGAGCATGTTTAACATAGGCTAAGCTATGATGTTCAGTAGGATAAACATGTTAGATGTCTTTTTGACTTACGATGTTTTCAGTTTATCACAAGTTTACCAGGAAATAGCCCTTTCACAAGTGGGTGAGTATCTATAAATGTTGTAAGGCATTTTCAGCCATTGAAAAAACAAAAATCATTAAAGCATGACTGATTTCTGCAGTTTTCTCCCTAGAGGCAATTTCCAAACCATGGCACAGGAAATGGAGCTATAAACATCACTGGAACATATTACTGAGTTGAGGACACATAGATAAGAATTGGGAGGCTGAATTGGCTAAAGTTTTGGGGTCAGAATTCCACAGAATGATATATATAGAGAAAGAGATGCAAAAGTTTGCATAGACATTCCCTCGATTATTTGGTCTGACACTAATCTGAGCCTATATAAGGTGAAATTTCATAAGGCTGAGCAAAGAACAAAGCCTAAGAATTATAAGCTAAACAAATCCTAGAGCTCATATGGGGATAAGAGACATTTGATCTCCTACTAAGAATAAGAGAACTTATTAAAAACTAGGCATCCAGGAGAGAACTAAGAGATATAATATCTTAGTTGTTGTTGTTAGGTGCCCTCAAGTCGGTATCCAACTCATAGCGACCCTCATAGGGTTTTCAATGGCTGACTGTTTCAGGATTGCCTTGGGAGTGGATTGACAGGCCCTTGTCTCAATATCTTAGTAGTGGGTCTAAATGAGCCTTAAAATAAAAGCTACTTTAGATCTGCCCTAACAAATCTTAAAAGTGGGTCTTTTAACCAGCCTGATCCCCAGATAAACAAATTGCCTGCTAAAAAAAAATTCAACATTCATTAGAAGAAGATAACAAAATCCAAATATTCAATAATATAACACTCACAATGTTCAACATCCAGTCAAAAAACTGCTAGAAAAGGGTCTGGAAATATGACTCTTAATCAGAAGAGAAATTAATCAATAGAAACAAACTCAGAAATGACAGAACAATGGTAAACAAAAAAGGACTTAAAAATTGCTATTATAATTATGTTCAAGAGCTTAAAGGAAAACATAAAAACAATAATGAAATGAAAAGTATATAAGACAACAAATGGAGCTAGGCAAGAGGGTGTACACCTGTAATTCCAGCAACTCAGGAGGCTGAGGCAGGAGGATAGCAAGTTTGAGACTAGAGGCAGCATGCCAAACTTAGTGAGACCCTGTCTCAAGATAAAAAAGAGGATAGGTGTGCAGCTAGATGGTAGCGCACTTGCAAAGTACATGTGAGGCCCTGGTTCCAGCCTCTCCAGTACTGCAAAAAAAATAATAAAATAAAATTAAAAAAAATGGAACTTCTAGAAGTAAAAAATGCAAAATATGAAATGGAAAATCTCCTGGATGAACTTAAAAGCAGTTTAAATACCATAGATGGAAAGACAACTAAACTTGAAGACAAAGCAACAGAAATCATTCACACTGAAAAAAAATATAGAGGAAAAACTAAAAATGATTAATGATGCCTCAGTGATCTATGAGAAATTTTCATGTGGGCAAATGTGTATTGAGATCCCAGGAGGGAATAAGAAAGAGAAAGATTTAAAAAATTTTGAAGAAATAATAGCCAAAAAACTTCCAAATTTGATTTAAAATTTTAAAAACTACAGCTCTAAGATAAACTAAAGTTCAATGAGAAAATACAAAGAAAAGGAACACATGTACATTGCTAAGACCAGTAATAAAAAGAAAACCTTAGATGTGCTTAGCATATGTGGGTTCAATTTCAGCACACACACACACACACACACACACACACACACACACACACAGAAACAAATAAGAAATAGATGTAATTACTTAAAAAGTAAAAATATCCCAGAACTTTCAGCAGATACTATGAAAGGAAGAAGAAAATGGAACAATGTCTTTAAATGATGAAAAAAAAAGAAACTATCAACCTAGAATTCTACATCTTATAAAAAATACTTTTTTAAAATCAATGAAAAACAATTTTTTTTCCGATTAACAAAAGCTCATGAATTTGTTGCCAGAAGACCTGAACTGATTGCCTGATTATTATTCAGGCAAAAGGAAACGATAGCAGAAAATCTTGGATCTACATGAAGAAGTAAAACATTTTAGAAATGGAAACATAAAAGTTTAAGTATAACAGAGTTTTTACTTACACTTTAATTTCTTTTAGGGACAATTGTTTAAAGCAAAAGAACTAACAATATATTTTGGGCTCTGTAATACATGTAAAATTAAAATCTGTGACAAAAGAGCACAAACGTTTGGAAGGGTGAAATAGAAATATTACACTATGTTTTGTGTAATATAATAGTATTTAAAGATAGATTCTGGTAAGTTAAATGTGCACTTTGCAAGCCCTAGAGAAAATACACACATATACACAGGATTTAGCTAATAAATAAATAGTGGAAATAAAATGTAGCACATTAAATGTAAATAAGTACTTCAAGTGAAAGGTTGAGAATAAAAACTGAACTTTAAAAAGAAAGCCCTAAATACATGCTGAATATGAGAAACTAATTTAAAATATAAAGACACACACAAAAGATAGAAAAAGATGTAGCATGTAAACAACAATCATGGGAAAGCCATGCAATAGCCATGCAATTCATATATTGGTTAAGAATGTAGTAATTTTTGGAACAAAGTCTATAGCAGATATATAGACACTTCAATATAAAAAAAGAGAGAGGAAGGAGGATGTAAACTCATTGGGAAAATATATTTGTAAATCTATATGCACCTACATAACAAGGCTTCACAACACATAAAGCAAAAATGATAGACTACAAGAAGAAATAGAAAAATCCTCAATTTCTGCTGAAGATTTCATATTCAGCTCATTAATTAATAGATTAAGTAAGTAACAAACATCTAAGAATATACCTAAAGGCCAAATGACCTAACGGACCTTCAACAGAACATTTTTTCATTATAGAATGTTATACCTAACAATGGAAGAATGTATAACATATCATTTTTAACTGAATGTAAAATATTTACTAAAACCGACCATTATTTGGGGGCTGTAACACAGCCCCCACTTAAATGGATTGAAGTCATACTGCCCATGTTCTTTGACTATAATGGAATTACATGAGAAGCTAGCAATCAAAAGATATATGAGAAATCTCTAATTACCTGGATAATCAACACATTTGCAAATAATGTAGGAGTTGAGGAAAAAATACAAAAGAAATCAGAAAAGGTTTTGAGCCAACTAATAAGACAACATGTCAAAATTTGTGAGATGCAGCTGAAGCAGAGCTTAGAGGGAAACATGTAGATTTAAACATATATTTAACATGGGGTCTAAAAATCAATAACCTAACCTCCCCCCCCCAGAAGATAGCAAAATAAGAATAGATTAAACTTAAAATAAGTAAAAGGACAGAAGCAATAAAACTAAAAGTAGAAGTGAGTGAAATAGAAACTAGACAAACAGAAAAGTGGATAATCAAAAGCTGCCTCTTTGAAAGACCAAAAAAATAATAAGCTAGTAGCTAGACAGACCAAAAAAATTAAGAGAAATGACACAAATTTAAAATATAAGCATTGTAGGGGGGAAAATCACAAGACAATGAAAGATAATAAAATTATATTATGAAGAACTTCATGTCAGTAAATTCTACAACTTGTATAGAAAGGACAAATTCATATTCTGTACAATCAAAATTGACAGAATATGTAATAATTACTAAAGAAGTTAAAATTTTACTTATAAGCCATCCTACAAAAAGACTTGAGGCTCAAATGGATTTACCAGTCAATTCATTTGTTTGTTTGTTTGTTTGTTTGAGATGAGGTCTCACAATATAACCCAGGTTTGCCTTGAACTATGCAGCCCAAGCTAACCTTGAGCTCACTATTCTCTTGCCTCAGCCTCCCTAATGCTGGAATTACAAGTATGTGCCACCATGTCCAACATTCACCAGTAATTCTATCAAATATATAAGGAAAAAGTAATACCAGTTTTATATAAATGTTGTCAAAAATAGCAGGAGGAGGATGAAAAAAAGAAAAAAGAAAGAAGAAAGAAAGAGAAAAGGAGGAAGGGAGAAAAGAAGGAAGGAAGGAGAGAGGGAAGGAAGGAAGGAAGGATGGAAGAATGGATGGATGGAAGGGAGGAAGGAAGGAAGGAAGGAAGGGAAGGAAAGGAGATAATTCTCAACTCATTTTAAGAAGCCAGTACACCAGCAATACAAAAACCTAAAAAGACATTTCAAAAGATGAAGTTTAGAGCTGGGTATGATAGCATACTCCTGGAACTTCAGCACTCACGAGGCTGAGGCAGGAGAATCATAAAATTTGAGGCCCACCGTGAAACACATGAAAAAGTGCTCAATATCCCTAGCCATTAGGGAAATGCAAATCAAAACAACGCTGAGATTTCACCTTACACCAGTAAGAATGGCCAAGATCAATAAAACAACAACAAATGCTGGAGAGGTTGTGGGGAAAAGGGAACACTTTTACATTGTTGGTGGAGCTGTAAATTGGTGCAACCACTATGGAAATCAATATGGAGGTACCTCAAAAAACTAAAAACAGATCTACCATATGACCCAGCTATAACACTATTGGGAATTTACCCAAAGGGAGATGGGTCATCATACCACAGAGACACCTGCATCTCCATGTTCAATGCAGCGCTTTTCACAATTGCAAAGATATGGAATCAACCAAAGTGCCCTTCAACAGAAGAATGGATAAAAATTATGGTAC
>VMDO01004859.1:15670-78658 GCA_007922755.1 Pedetes capensis
CAGCAAAATGGATGGAATTAGAGAAAATTATTTTAAGTGAACGAACACAAGATCAGAAAGAGAAACAACACATGTTCTCACTCATATGAGGGAACTGACTCAAAATTACAAGAAGGAAAAATCCTACTCAAAGGTCAGATCATAATAAAAGGGGGGGAGGGAAGATAAGAATGAGGTCAATATAAATGGACTAGAAATCACATGTAATTGTTCTAACAAGATAGAAACAAAGACCACTACAGGAAAAGTTTCTATCTTAAACAGAAACAGAACCCAAGGACATATAGAAAAATACTACATAGTAAAAGATAGAGAAGACTTGGATGGGAAACTTAGATGGGAAGGGGGGGAGGGGGGGAAACATAGAGGAGGGTAAGGGGTAACCTATATGAATAATGTTTATCAAATTGCATATATGAAAATTGTCACAATGAAAAGCATGTCAAAATGAATCACATTATGATGTGCATTAAAAATTTCTAATAAAAAAAAATTTGAGGCCCGCCTGAGCTACACAGCAAGAATCTGTCCCAAAAAGGTTCAAAAAGAAAAAGAAAAAGTAGGAGGTATATAAACCAGTATACTTCATTTACTTCAGTGCAAAAATCCTTAACAAGACGTTAGCAAGTTAAATCTTAACAATGTATAAAAGTGATAACATATACTGACCAAGAAGGCTTATTCAATGACTGTAAGGTTAGTTTACCATTTGAAAAATAGTTGGTGCACTTCCCTTTACTAACAGATTAAAAAAGAAAAATTATATAATCATCTCAATTAATGTAATTCTCCATGTTAGAGAAAGGAGTTATAAAAAGTACATCATATCAGTAGATGGAGAGAAAGCATTGAGGAATTGTGCAGTTGTTCATGATAAAAATCATCAGCAACTGAGAAATGGGAGCTTTGTCAAATTTATAAAGGGTATTTGTGAACAATATATACTGAATACCATATTGAATAGTAAAAGACTGAACCTACAAATGGGAATCAAAGACAAACCTCAGACTGGGAGATAATACTTGTAAAACACATATCTGTCAAAGGATTTGTGTCCAAGACATGACTATAGCAATACCACCTTGGCGTCTGATCTTGTCAGATCTTGGAAGCTAAGCAGGGTCAGGCCTGGTTAGTCCTTGGATGGGAGACTGCCTGGGAATACTGAGTGCTGTAAGCTTGGGAGAAGGACCTGACAGCCCACCCCCAAAGCAATCAGTCATCAAAAACCATGTGAAAAACAGAGAAGCATGGACAATAGTGCTGAACATGGCACAGTGTCAGGTACTGTTTCCTTCTGTTGTACATAGGGTCACTATGAGTGGGACTGGACTCAACGGCACCTAACAACAATCCAAGATATACAAAAAAGTCTTAAAGCCCAACAGTAAAAAAACAATGCCGCTGGGCATGATGGTATGTCCCTATTGTCCCACCTACCTGGAAAGAGGGCTGGGATTTAGCTCAGTGGGTAGAGCGCTGCGCTGCAGTCTCTGAGGCCCCAAGTTCAATTCCCAGCACTGCAAAAATGGGAGAAGGGCCTGGCAATCCACTCCCAAGGCAATCCTGAAGCACTCAGCCATTGAAAACCCTATGAGGGTCGCTATGAGTCAGATACCGACTCGACGGCACCTAACAACAACAACAACAACAACCTGGAAAGATGAGGCAGGAAGATTGCTTCAGCCCAGCAGTTTAAAACCAGCCTGGGCAACACAGTGAGAGCCTAGCTTGGGCTGGAGGAGGGAAAGAGAGAGAGAGAATTAAAAAAATAAATAAATAAATAAAAGGAAAAAAGAAAGCAACCCATTTAAAAAAAAAAAACAGAAAGATTAGGCAAACTATAATGAAATAAAAATCCCCAACACACTAAAGAAGATACACAGATAACAAAAAAGGAAAAAATGCTCAACAACAGTTGTCACAAGGGAACTTCAAATCAAAACAATGAGATACCATTCCATATTCATTCAAATTACAAAAATGTAAAATCCTGGCGAGGGTGTGAACAGGAACTCTCTCTCATTGCTCATAGAAATTAAAAATGGTACAGATACTTTGAAAAACAGTTTGGCAGATTCTTATAAAGCTAAAAATAGTCTAAACATAGTGTTAGCATATGATCCAGCAATTGCACTCCTAGCTGTTTACCCAAATGATTTGAAAAATTATGTCTACACAAAAACTTGCATACAGATGATTACAGCAATGATTTATAATTGCCAAAAACTGTAAGCAAACAAGATGTCCTTCAACAGGTGAATGGATAAACAAACTGTGGTGCATATGTTCAAAGGAATTATCCAGAGATAAAAAGAAATGAAGCTGGGTATGGTGGTATATGTCTGTTATCCCAACACTTAGGAGGCTGAGGCACAAGGATTGAAAGTTCAAGCCCATCTAGGGCTACTTAAGCAAGATCCTGTCTCAAAAAACCAACCAACCAACCAACAAGAGAGAAAAAACAAGGCAGAGAGAAAGAGAACGAGAGAGAGAGAGAGAGAGAAGGAAAACGAGAGAGAGAGAGAGAAATGAATCTTAAATGCATATTGCTAAGTGAAATCAGATTTTCTGAAACGGCCTAATAGCATTTAATTACAATCACAGGACATTGTACTATAATGGTAAAAAGTCAGTGGTCACCTGGGTTTGAGGAGAGTAGAAAAGGGTTGAATATGTAAGGTGCAGAGAACTTTTTTTTTGGGGGGGGGTCAAAGGAACTGTTCTGTATAATAGTGTAACAAATAAATGAACGTTCATAGCAGTTTTATTTATAATAATTCATAGCTTGAAACTACTCAAATATCCAGTCACAGGCAACTGGATAAACATACTGTGATTTATCATTCCTGTGGAACACCACTCAACAAAACAATAACAACCTCCCCAATGAACTACTGATACAAGCAACAAGATGAATCTCAAAAGCATTGCACTAAACAAAAGAGGCAAAAACCACATTCCCTGTGATTTAATGCACAAGTAATTATGAAGCGTCAAAACTCCTCTACAGTTGCCTGAGGCAGGGCTTTAGTGGTGGTGGGCATTGCCTACAGAGAGACAGGAGCAAACTTTATTTTTGTGAATGAAATATTCCTCACTTAGATTGTGTGATGATTGCATATAAATTTGTCACTACCTTATGTATAAATTATCTATCAACAAAGTTGATTTTTTTGAAAAGAAGGAGACAACAGGTCTCACTTGAGAATGCAGGTCAATTTCATGCTGGAAGCTTCCAATGTGCCAGAGTAGAGAGCTTTTCCCTTTGGTTCCAACTCTTCCCTAGTGCTCCAGTTCTCCTGAAAGGATTCCTCCAGGGCTATACACCAAGTGTCTGTGTCCCTCCTCCACCCCAATGAAACGCCTGTGTTGAAATCCTAACCTCCAAGGTGATGGTATTAGGAGATAAGGCCTTGGAAAGTGATTGGGTCACCAGAGTGGAGCTCATGAATGGGATTTGTGCTCTTGTAATAGAGGCCCCAGAGAGCTCCTTGTCCCTTCCACTGTGTGAGGACCTAGGAGAACACTGCTATCACCCAGGAAGTGGGCCCTAGTCAGACACCACATAGGGTGGTCCTTGATCTTGGACTTTTCGTCTCCAGAACTGTAAGGAATAAATTGCTAGCCAGAAGTGTTTTGTTATAGCAGCCAGAACAGATGAAGACACCTGCCTTCTTAGACCTTTACCACCACACACGCAGGTGTAATCACTGGCTGCCAAATGTTCCCGGTTCAAGTATGAATGGGAGTTAGGCTGCTCCCTAAACTGCTTTCAACTACTCTGTTTTGGTTGGACTTCTTTCCCTCTGTAATGCTCCCTATAACCAAGTCCAGAACACCTCTGAAGTTCTGCAAATCCAGAGTTGTTCTGTACTCAGTTTTTACTTTTTTTTTTTTTTTTGTGTGTGTGTGTGTGTGTGTGTGTGTGTGTGTGTGTGTGTGTGGTACTGGGGGTTGAACCCAGGGCCTTGCTCTTGCATGCTCTGCAAGTGCTGGACCACTGAGCTGCACTCTCAGCCCATTTTTTTTTTTTTTACTTTTTGAGACAGGGTCTTGATAAATTACACAGACTGCCTCTGGTCTCGAATTTGCGATCCTCCTGCCTCCACCTCCCAAGCTGCTGGGATTACAGGCATGAGCCACCACGCCCAGCTAGAGTTTTTACTTCTTGATGCGCACCCATTGACTTAATTCCAGCTCAAGAGAAGTATATTATTTATCTATTGCTGTACAATAAATACCACAAAATTTAGGGGCTTAAAGCTACAAGAAAAGGACTCAGATTATTGGGAGCCAATTTAAAGCAGTTACTTAAATGTCTATGGCCATCTACTTCATTTTTATTCCTCAGAAAGTTTTTCACTTGCCCTTTATAAAGAAAATATCAATCACTATTAGTATGCCAAAAAGCTTATAGTAATACAATCATATTTGTATATAATTCTCTTCATTTTAATTATCAATTTTTTGGAGCAGTTGTAGTTTTACAGAGAAATTGAATGGGAAATAGAGTTCTTATATATCTTACTAGACCATCCTCACCCCTAGTCAACTTCTATCTACATATTGCATTAGCATGCTACATTGGTTACAATTGAAGAGGCAATATTGACACATTATTATTAACCTAAATCCATAATTTATATTATTGTTCACTCTATTATATATTTTATGGGCTTTCACAAATGCATTATGACATGTATTCACACTTACTGTGTCATGAAGTTATACATTTTTTTGTATGTGTGTGGTACTGGGGGTTGAACCCGGGTCCTTGCGCTTGCATGCTTTGCAAGTGCTGTACCACTGAGATGCACCCTCAGCCCATGTTTTAAACTTTTTTTTTGAGACAGGGTCTCACTAAATTATGCAGACTGCCTCTGATCTCGAACTTGCAATCCTCCTGCTTATGCCTCCTGAGTCACAGGGTGTAGGGCATTGCCTGGAGAGGCAGTTCACCCCAGGGCCTATCTAGGCTCCCTTGGAGGACTGAGGCTTGTTCCCCAGGCAGTTATCTTTGCCTTACATCCTGGAACTCAGGGTTGTTGAGCTCCCCAAGATGGCTCTGGCATCTATTCCCTTGCCTCCGGCCCCTCGACATTGATTGTTTCCAAACCCCAGAACGGCTCCTGATTGGACCGTTCTGGAACCACCCCTGATTGGCTACTTCTACAAAACCAAATTTGAATATCCCCTCTGATTGGCTGAAACCTGTATAAGGTGACTGCCTCTGATTGGTCCCCGGCAAGCCCCAGAAGAGTATATAAGGGCGATACATGGAGCAGTCTGGGTCCATTCCATCAACTGGGACAGACAAGGAAGAAATAAAGAGCTGTTGGAGCAGAGCACTTGGAGTCTTCATTGGGAAGAAAAGAAGCAAGGAGCTGCCCTGGGCAGAAGCCTCTGAGCCTGCCTTTGTCAAGGCTTCTCAGAGCAGGCGTGGGCATAAGCCTCCTTTCTGGGTGGCATGGCTCCTGGATGCCCAGCTCCCCCTCACCAGAAGATGGGTCTTTGGCTGCTGGTCCCTGCTCACAGCTGAAGCGAGTCCAGCGGCAGGGCAACACCCCACAACAGGGATTACAGGCCTGTACCACTGCACCGCCTGCAGCGGTAGCCCTGTGGCATCCGATCCCGTCACATCGGAAACTAAGCAGGGCCGGGCCTGGTTAGTACCTGGATGGGAGACCACCTGGGAACACCAGAAGCTGTAGGCTTGGGAGAAGGACCTGGCAAGCCCCTCACAAAAATCAATCTGCCATTGAAAACCCTATGAACAGCAGAGAAGCACTGACAATAGTGTTTCCCCTGTTGTGCAGAGGGTCACTATGAGTCGAACCTAACAACAACGACCACTGCACCAGGTGAAAGTTATACCTTTTTAAACATACGCCTTGCTCTACCCACTCAGCCTTCCCTCCCTCCATTCTGAATCCCTGATGATCACTGATCTTTTTATTATTTCCATAGTTTTAATTTTCCAGAATGCAGTAAAGTTGGAATTATATAGTATGAAGCCTTTTCAAATTGATTTCTTTCACTTAGCAATGTGAAATTTTTCTTCCATGTCTTCTTGGGGCTTTCCACCACCACTCTACCCCCGCCCCACCATACTCGGGGATTGAAGCCAGGGCCTCATACATGCTTTGAAAGTGCTCTACTACTGATCTGCACACCATCCCAGTTTTTACTTCTTATTTCAAGACAGGGTCTCGCTAAATTACACAGGCTGCCTCGGGCCTCAAACTCGCTATCCTCCTGCTGAGCCTCCCAAATTGCTGGGATTACCAGCATGCACTGTCATGCTCAGCTTCTTAGGGCTTTTTCCTTGCAGTTATTGAAGAACAACTTGGTTGTGTATAAATTTTGGCACTTATGAATAAAACTGCTATAAACATTTAAACATTGAAACATTCACAGGAAAGTTTTTGTTTGCTTGTTTGTTTGTTTTTATGGTGCTAGGGATCAAACCCAGGACTTTGTACATGCTAGGCAAAGCACTCCACCACTGAGCTACACCCCCAGCACTTCATATACAGGTTTTTATGTGGACATATACTCCTTTTCCATCCTTGGCTCTTCAGGTTTACAATTAGGTTTTCTTTTTCTAAACTATGGTTCATTTCTTCTATATCTGAAAAAGACACTTCATCTTATTTTTAAAAGCCTGCATTCTTATTAGGTACCATTAAATATCAATTGCAACAAAGTTCCCTCAAAATTAATAGAGATATTTTAAGATTTGTTGGGTGATTTTCAAAGTCTCTTAATTTCTAGGCTCAGTGCCATTTCTAAAGAAAGGCAGAATTGTGTGCTATAATTTAGACTGGAGTTTGGAGTATTAGAAAATTTTTCTGTCTATATTTTTTTTCAGACAGGGTCTTGATATGTAGCCCAGGCCCTCAAACTCACATTGATATTCCTGCCTCACTTCTGAGTGCTGGGATTACAGGTGTACATCATCATGCCCAGTGATAACTTTTCCATAGTGCAACCCAAAATATTTTAAGTTATTTTCAGTTGATGTTTAAATGCCTATGTTGTCATTTCTCTTTCCGTTCTTAATTACTTCATTAAGTAAAACCTCTAGCATAACCATATCTGAATTCCTGAGTATTCATGTTGAGGACTGAATGAAAATTATGTTTCTATAAGGGTATCTCTTAAAACCTCACACTCAAGTGTCTATTACTTTTTAAGCCATTCTGGAGGCCCTAAATACACACATAGCAGCAAAACAAACTCCTCTGCATGGGCGCACATACTTTGTTTTAGTTCTAGACAGCTGTAATGGACAGCTGTACTTTCTTAGCTGACACCGTGTCCAACCCTCTTTTTTGATTTGAGGGAATTCCCCACTGTCTACTCTGGAAGCTACTACTCTGGAAGCAGGAAGGCCCATCTCCTGATGCTCCCCAGTTTGGACAAACTGGGCTGAGCACATGATCTATGCTCTGCCGATGATCATTTTTCAAGGACTTTGATTCTTAATCAAGTGACTCAAAGATAAAAATTTCATGATATTCAATTCCATAGCAGTGGGAAATTATTTCCAAGGGCATCAAGGGGGAATCTCCAAAAGGCAGCAGCAGTGTCCTATTGCAAAGGTGGCCATGTCCTTCTCAGGGTATTTCTGCTAAAATCTTTCCGTTTCTTAGAAGTCTGGAACTACCTGGACCTCTATTTTTCAGGCCTGATATTTCAAACATCTGTCAGTTTGTGAGCTCTTAATACCTTTCCAATAAATTTCTTTTTTCACTTAAGTGAAAGCCTTAAAGCATCTGTTACTTTCCATGGAAGTGTTTTAATGGGTGAATCAGCAAAGTCAGTCAATCTATTTATTACTTTTCTCCATTGTCATTCAGCATCTCCTATACATTGTATTGTTTGCGGCCATAGGACCCTACCGTCTGATCCTGCCTGTCTCAAAAGCTAAGCAGAGTCGGTCTGGTTAGTCCTTGGATGGGAGACTGCCTGGGAACACCAGGTGCTGCTGGATAGAGAGAAAGACCTGGCAGTCTATTCCTGAAACAACCTGCCATTAAAATCCCTATGAATAGAAGAGAAGCACTGACAATAGTGCCAGGCGTGACACAGTGTTTGGGAGTGCTTCGTTTTATTGTACATAGGGTCACTATGAGTTGGACCCAACTCAAAGGCACCTAACAACAACATACATTGTGCTAGGGATGAAGAATAGTAAATGGAAAATGATGGTGAATAAGAATACGATGATGAGTAAGTAGACATTGTCCCTACTGTCCTGGGACCTGTAGTCTGTTAGAAGAATGAGACCAGGAAAGATGACTGCAATACATGCATCATGGGGAAGCGCGCTATTCACCAGAAACAGGAAGGAGGAGCATTTAACCCAGCTTTGGACGTGGTAATTGTGGGGGGCATCTGATAAATCTACAAGAAATATCTAAACTGAAATTTGAAAATATGTAGAAATAAGTCCTAGTTGGGAGGTAGGAGCCAGGGGTAGGGGGTGAGGAGGAGGCAGTGTTCCAAATACAGAGATAAAATCCCATGAAGGTGGGAGTTGAGAGAGGTTCAGTACCTCCAAAACACCTGAAAAGAAGTTCTGTGTGACTGAAGTGAGGAGTTTAAGCAGAGAAAGAAAATTGAGTACAGAGCAGTAAGTGGGATCCAGCTTATATAGAGTGACTTGAGTCCCATGAAGGTGTTAGCACTTTTTACTACTAGCAGTTGGGAGTGACTGAAGGGTAGTAAGCAGAAGCCTTACTCCATATGTAGCAGGCTGGTAACCTGCACATCTGGAAACATTGTATCAGAAAAGGTGGCAAAATTCAATGATGGGAGGAAAACTCAGGTATTTCATGGCTTCAAACTCATTGATGTTTTGTTTGTTTGGTTGGTTTTGGTTTTGGTTTTTAGGAGACAGTCTTGCTGTTGTAGCCCAGGCTGTCCTGGAACTTGCTATGTAGACCAGGCTGGCCTTGAATTCATACCGTTCCCCAACCTCAGCTTCCCGAGTGCTGGGATTATAGGAATGTGCACCATACCCAGGTGATCTTTTTAAATTTTTAATTAATTAATTAACTATTATTTATTTATTTATTTTTGCTGTACTGAAGGGTTGAACCCAGGGCTTTACACATATTTTGCAAGTGCTTTACTGCTGAACTGTACCTTCAGCCCCTCTTTTTATTTTTTATTTTAAGAAGGTCTCACTAAGTGATGCAGGCCGCTTCTGGCCTCAAATTTATGATCCTCCTGCCTCTCAAGTCACTGGGATTACAGGTGTGAGCCACTGAGCCTGGTTCTGATTTTTTATTTTATTTTTTTACAGAACAATGATAACATGTTTTGCTTTAAGCATGGTAATGATTTGTTGTTGTTATTGTTGTTAGGTGCTGTCGAGTTGGTGTCCAACTCATAGCGACCCTCATAGGGTTTTCAATGGCTGAGTGCTTCAGGATTGCCTTGGGAGTGGATTGCCAGGCCCTTCTCCCATTTTTGTGGTGCTGGGAATTGAACTTGGGGCCTCAGAGACTGCAGCACAATGCTCTACCCACTGAGCTAAATCCCAGCCCATGGCAATGATAATGTTAAGTTAAAATTCAGTAGATAGGTTTGCTGAGAATTTTTTTTCATACTGGTAATGGGTTTACCATGAGTTATCACTATTTCACAGAGGACTGCCTGTGAGAGTGGCCTTCAGGTTCCTAAATAATTTGGAAAACCTATTACTTTGCACATTTAAGTTGACATTTAGAATTTTTCATTATAAATTTAAATAGTTGCAAAGGATGCAATTTTCTGTCATAAATATTAACATTTAAAAATAAAACTATTATACCCCTCTTGTGCTTATAGAATATACTCACTCAAACAACAGCAATTTGATATCAATTGTCAAATTATGGATAACATTGTGAAGAATGGGAATACCAGAGCACTTAATTGCATTCATGAAGAATCTGTACATGGACTAGGAGGCAGTTGTTCGAACGAACAAGGAAACACTCCTGGTTTAAAGTCAGGAAAGGTATGCATCAGGGCTGTATCCTTTCACAGTACCACTTCAATCTCTATGTTGAGCAAATTATCCAAGAAGGTGGACTTTATGAAGAAGAATGTGCCATCAGTATTGGAGAGAAACTCATTAACAACCTACATTATGTAGATGACACAACTTTGCTTGCTGAAACTAAGAGGATTTAAATCATTTACTAGTGAAGTTCAAAGAACCCAGCCCTCAACATGGATTGCACCTCAACATCAAGGAAAAAAAATCCTTACAACTGGGTCAGAAAGCAACTTCATGATACATGGGGAAAAGATTGAGGTTGTCCAAAATTTTGCTTTACTTGGCTTTATAATCAACACCCATGGAAGCAGCAGTCAAGAAATCAAAAGACACATTGCACTGGGGAAAGCTGTTGCAAAAGACCCTTTTGAAGTGTTGAAGAGTAAAGCTGTGACATTGAAGATGAAGATGTGCCTGACTCGTGTCATGGTATTTTCAGTCACATCATATGGTTGTGAAAGCTGGATATTGAATAAGGGAGACATTTGAAGAATTGATGCATTTGAATTATGGTGCTGGTGACAAATGTTGAACATACCATAGACTCCCAAAAGAACTAACAGGTCCATCCTAGAAGAAGTGCAACCAGAGTGCTCCTTAGAAGCAAGGATTGCTAGACTGCATCTTACATATTTTGAACAGGTTGTCAGAAGGGACAAATCCCTGGAGATAGACATCATGTTTGGTCTAGTTGTGGGTCAGTGACCCTCAACTAGATGGATTGGCACAGTAGCTGCAACAATGGGCTTAAACATAAAAAAGATTATGTGCACCGCACAGTGTCAGGAAGTGTTTTGTTATGGTGTACATAGGGTTGCTATGAGTTGGACCTGACTTGATGGCACCTAACAAAAATAAAATAAAATTCTCTCGGAGATAATACATCAAATGTCAGTAGCGGGAAGAATTTTACATTGTTCCTTTTGCTCTTTGAGTTTTTATTCTATTTCCCTCACATAATTTTAATTTTATTGCAATATAGTATGTGAATTACATTTTGCTTCTAAGTCTTTTTTTGATCACCATACCACACATCCTGCCATAACAGTTGTATATTAAGTTGAAAATTATGAGTATTAAAGTGTTCATTCTGGACTGAGTTATAGTTTCAATTATCAGTAATACACAATTGATTAAAACAATATACTTCACACTTTGATAATTGACTCCTAAACATTAGTTTATGTGCCCTATCCCATTAGTTCATATGTTTACAGAAGATTATTACTTACTGCTATAGTGAGACTGTGTCCTACATATTTCGGACATGTAGTCAGGAGAGATCAATCCCTGGAGAAGGACATCGTGTTTGGGAGAGTGGCAGGTGAACAAAAAAAAAAGGGAAGCCTCCACTAGATGGATTGACACAGTGTCTGCAACAATGGGCTTAAACATAAATAAGATCTTTTGCCTGGCACAGAATCGGCAAGTGTTTCGATCTGCTGTACATAGGGACTCGACTTGACGGCACCTAACAACAACAACAATAGTGAGGCAGGTTGCCTTGATTTAAAAAGGCTTCATTGCACTAATGATTTGAATTGAGGCTTGTTTAGTTTTTGTTCTTACACCTTTGGGCAATGCACCATTAAGTTTAGAGAATTAGTAAAAGTTGTGTTTTTCTCTAGTAAACTAAAAGAGAAAGAACCAGTATGACCCTAACCACTGTATATTCTTAGGCAGATCAGTTTTGGAAGTTGAGAGTCTGAAAACTGATTTCCTTAAAACTTTCCCAGATTGTTTATCCCTTGGAACATCTTTGAGTATCACTGTGTGTGTGTGTGTGTTAGGTGCCGTCAAGTTGTGACTGACTCATAGCGACCCTCATAGGGTTTTCCATGGCAGACTATTTCGGGATTGCCTTGGGAGTGGGTTGCCACGTCCTTCTCCCATTTTTTGCGGTGCTGGGAATTGAACTCGGGACCTCAGATACTGCAGAGCGGTGCTCTACCAACTGAGCTAAATCCCAGCCCCTTGAGTATCACTAGAAGATTATAAAATCATGAGGCTGATGTAGAGAGTACTGGATGGAACACAAAATAAACCAGGCTTCTTTTACAAGGTAGCCACAGGATCTTGGACAAGACATTTGATTTACCTAAATTTCAAGTTCTGTCAATAAAATGAGTGTGAAGTTTGGGCTAAATTGTAATATTTTGATAAGATTTTAATTCTTAAATCTTTTAATTTCCACAGGATTTTTTTGAATAACCCCCCCTCCTGTACTCTTATTTTATTAGTAATTTTTAGCATAAAATTCAATGGGTCTCATTATGACATTTTCATGCATGTATTTCATTGTTCATTGCTCATTTCACCTCTTTCACCTCCCAAATCCACTGGGAATTTTTAGGTATGCTCAGGACACTGGGAAGAAGTTCAGGCACAAAGAAAGAGAAGCCAGATGACACATGCCTATAATCCCAAAGACTTGGGAAGGTGAGGCAGGAGGATTGAGAGTTTGAGGCCATAGATAGCCTGTGCAATTTAGCAAGACCCTGCTATAAAATAAAAAGACCCCGCAGTAAAAATAAAAAAATTTTTAAAAGGTGGATGGAAGTACAGCTTAGTAGTAGAGCATTTGCCTAGCATGCACAAGACCTTAGGCTCAACTCCCCAGTATTGGGAGAAAAGAAAGAAAAGGAAAGATGGAAAGGAAAGGAAAGGAAAGTAAGTAAGGAAAAGAGAAAGAAAGAAAAGAAAAGAGAAGAGAAAAGAAAGAAAGAAAGAAAGAAAGAAAGAAAGAAAGAAAGAAAGAAAGAGGCCTGGTGCGGTGGCCCACACCTGTAATCCCCGTGACTCGGGAGGCAGAGGCAGGAGGATCATAAGTTCGCGACCAGAGGCAGTCTATATAATTTAGTCAAACCCTGTCTCAAAAAGTTAAAAAACGGGCTGGAGGTGCAGCTCAGTGGTACAGCACTTGCAAAGCATGCAAGTGTGAGGCTCTGGGTTCAACTCCCAGTACTGAAAAAAGAAAAAAGAAAAAGAAAGAAAGGAAGCAAGGAAGGAAAGAGGAAAGGAAGGAAAAAAGGAAGAAAGGAAGGAAGGGAGGAAGGGAGGGAAAAAGAAACGTGAATAGCATTTCTATGATTAATGAGGACAAAAGAAGGAACAGGAAGGGGTATTCATCAAGAAACCCTTTTTAAAAATTGTTTTTACTTGTGTTTAGGGTTTATTTATGGTATTAAAATCCTTATTTCACATTATTATGTACGCGACCATAGGCAACTCAGTTTCTATGAGCTTTATTTCCTCAATAGCGAAATGGGAATGATACCACTTACTTTGTACATCAGGTGATTATTAAAAGAGAGGAACTAAAGCTTCTTTCACTTAACATAATGTTCTCAAATTTCATCCAAATCATAGCATGTATGAGAAATTCATTCTGCTGAATAATATCCCACTATATGGATAATGCCACATTTTATTTATCTGTTCATCAATTGATGGTTATTTGTGTGATTTTTACTTTCTGCCTATTATGAATTATGCTGCTATAAACATTTGTGTATATGTGGTAGGGATATATATCTTCATATGTTGTGGCTAGGTATATGTCTACTAGTGGAATAGCTAAGAGAAATGGTAATTCCAGGGATATCATTTTGAGGAACTGTTTCCAAAGTGGCTCCATCATTTTTGCCTTCCTACTGGCAGTATACAAAGGTTCCAGTTTGCCTACAACCTCCATACTACTTGTCTATTGATTATAGGCATCCTAGTGTTGGAAATGGTATCTCATTCTCAGTTTGATTTGAATTTCCCTAATAGCTAATATTGAGTGACTTTTTTTTGGTCATTTTTATGTCATTAGAGAAATGTCTATTCACATCCTTTAAACTTTTTGGACTAACACTTAAGATTTACCATATTAGCAAACACCAAGGATACAATACAGGATTTCTAAATACAGTTACTGTGCTATGCATTCTATTTCTAGAACTTATTCATTTTGCCTAACCCTCTAACCATTTCTGAATTTGGTTATTTATCTTTCCATTATTGAGCTGTAGGAGTTTTATTATATATTACAAAGTCCTTTGTATTATGTATGTACTTTATAGATATTTATGGGCTCTCTTTTCACTTTCTTGATGGTGTCATTTCAAGGAGAAAATATTTTTAATTTTGATGAAATTCAATTTACCTATTTTTACTTTTGTTATCTGTGCTTTTGACTTCTGAACTGAGATTTTTTGTAACCCAAGGTTATAAATATTTATTTCTATGTTTGCTTCTCAGAGTTATATAGTTTTAGCTCTTACATTTAGGTCTCTGAACTATTTTGAGTTTTTATATTATATGAGGTTGGGGTCCAACTTCATCTTTTTGCATGTGGACATCTGGGTTATCCCAGTACCATTTATTGGAAAGATCATTCTTCCCCAATGAATTGTCATGGCACCCTTGTTGAAATCAACTGACCAGAAATGTACAGATGAATAAATTCTTCCATGCTGGTTCTAAAACTTCTGGTGTGATGTTCTGTAAGTAAAATACAATTCACATCACCAGTGAAACAGTTCTGGTAGAAATTACTTCCTGTGACCTGTATCACCAACAGTGCATTTTAAGATGCTAATGACTCTATTGATAAGAAATTTTAACAAAACGTGGACCAATTATTCATATTTATGTTTCCTGCCAAATAAGCTAATTGATGTAATTAGTAATTTAAAATATTTTCTGTTGGTGAACTTCCAAGTATTTCTGAATATTGGTCTCCTAAGAGGACACAAATATTCTTGTGAAATTAAAAATTAATATTTATTCTAATAAAATGTTTAACTTTTTTGACATAATTCAATGTATAGTTATATCTGTAAGGCATAAATAGTACAAATGTAACTATAAAATAGGTAGCTTTCTCTGAGGGCAGGCATCCTAAGTTTTTGGGTAAAAAAAATTCACCACAAAACCACAAAAATTACTCCAGGACAGGCATGCCTGTAGCATTTTATGTGAAGGATTCTGAGGCTATATTTAAAATGAGCTGCAAGGAGTACTTCCATTACTTAAAGATCCACCATGGAAATAAAAATGGGAGAAGGACATGGCAACCTACTCCCGAGGTAATCCTGAAACAATCAGCCATTGAAAACCCTATGTGGGTTGCTATGAGTCGGACACAACCTAATAACAACAACCGTGGAAGTAGGATTCAGATGCGGGGTTATGACAAAATATTTAGGACTTTAATTTGGCTGTAATAAAATAGTTAACAATTTTATGTCTCTTATTTAGTCCAGGGTTGGTATGATGAATTCACAATGCCTGGAGTGTGTCAGGCCCTTCTGTCATCTCTTCATCTAACCATCCTTGGCCTATACTTGTTCTTTGTAGTGACGTGATGGCTGTTAAAACTCCTATATTGCATTTGAGTTCCAGGTGGGAAGAAAAGTAAAGGTGAAGGGGAAAAGCAAAGGCCAGCTAAACTGACCTTCCATTTAAAGAAGCATTTCCAAAAAATACATTCAACAACTTTCATTCCATTTCATCACCAAGAACCAATGGGTACGTCCCTCATCTCAAGGAATTCTGGGAGATATACATTTTTACTAGGCACATTTATAACTTCAACAAAACCAGAATATTATTTATAATCAAGAGAGTATCCATATAGAAAGGTAACTAGAAATTACTCTACCATTCTTGTTCTGTACATAGGGATGCTTCAGCTTTACTGATTCAGCACAAATTCCCAACCTCTAACACATAGAAGTAGGATTGCCTTCCTGCAAAAGACTGTTAGCATTGTGGGCCTCTGAACAGTGAAAAAGATAAGCATAGGACAGGCATATCTATCACTTCAGAGTTTTAATATTGAAACTGATCTTGAAATTTTATTATAAATTTTTTGTTTGTTATAGCTCATTCTCTACCATAACAAGATACCTGAGGCTGGATAATTTATAAAAAATAGCAGAGTCAAGAATGTGCCCCAGTGGTAGAGCACTTGCCTAGGATGTGCAAGGCCTTGGGTTCAATCTCCAGCACCACAAAAAAATAAAAACAAACAAATAAATAAGGAATAGTAGTATACTTGGCCTTATGGTTCTGGGGGCAGAGAAGTCTAAAAGTAAGATACCAGCATCTGCTTGGCATCTGGTGTGAAACTTCTTGAAGCCTCATAACATGGTGGAAGGCATCTCATGGTGGGACAGAGCAGGTGTGTTATCTTGAGTCTCTCTTCTCATAAAGCCACTAACGCCATCATAGGGGTCCTATTTGCACAACCTCATTTAATCCTAATTACCTCTCAAAGGCCCTACCTCCAAATACCATTAGTACATAAATTTAGGGATTAAGTTTCTAGCACATAGACTTTTAGGGAGACACATTCAAACCATAGCAGCATTATACTTTTTTGTTTGTTTTTGGAATATATTACTATTATTTGGCTCAATATAAAGTTCAAGAGCACTAAAATTTCACTGTGAAACGTGTGTTTTTAAAGGGATGGGTTTTAAGCAGATATTCCAAATGTTTACACATCCCAGAAACCTAATACATTAGAATATTCTAGAAAATATGAACGGTCTGGGATTTGGCTCAGTGGGTAGAGCATTGCGCTGCAGTCCCTGAGGTCCCGAGTTCAATTCCTAGTACCGCAAAAAAGGGAGAAGGGCTTGGCAATCCCCTCCCAAGGCAATCCTGAAACAGTCAGCCATTGAAAACCCTATGAGGGTCGCTATGGGTCAGATACCGACTCGATGGCACCTAACAACAACGACAACAAAGAAAATATGAACACATAAACACACATTCCATTAACCATCAGAATAAAGATGTCATGTATCACGTTGTCTCTGGAAAACTCCACTGTACATTTGTGAGAGAACAAGAGTGGAAAAGACAACTATTTCTCATTATTCTGATGACAGTTTTGACTGCAAATCCATTGAAAGGGACTTAGTACCAGACTATACTTTTAAGAACATCTGATATGGTAGATTATAACCTGTAAGGTAAAGAAAGCAGAAACTCATCTCACTTTACTTTTAAAACCAGGAGGCAATAAGCACACAAATACACAATCACACAAAGAGTAAAATGCAAAAATTAGTTCCAAATGCCAATTTTAAATCTCTATGCAGGCCAGTAGATAAGCTTATAGTAACAGCCTCTAAAAACTATTTCCACTTCTTGGAGTTTGAATCCTATTAATTTATGAGTATTTTAAGGTATATGGGCAAGTGTCTTTTGGGGAGTTCAAAATGCTCCATTCACCCTCCCTCATTCAAAGATAGAATGTGAGGAAACGTGGGTGGCACCTCCTCCCCAATATTTTAGTACATGTTTTCTGTTTATAACCTGACAAGGAACTACCCATTTACTGTGGATCCTTTTCTTTGTAAGCATAAGCTAGATGACATTGTGAAGAGGAACCAGTTGTGGGATTTGGGGAAATGCCCTATAAATATCTTTATGCTTTTTATCCTTTTAGGCCAGGTTTCTTAAAACAGGATGACGGGTAGGTTTGCCTTATTTTTCTGAAAAAGCCACTCGCTAGATAATCTTTAGGGCTGGGATTTAGCTCAGTTGGTAGAGCACTGTGCTGCAGTCTCTGATGTCCCGAGTTCAATTCCCAGCACCGCAAAAATGGGAGAAGGACCTGGCAATCCACTCCCAAGGCAATCCTAAAATAGCCATTGAAAAACCCTATGAGGGTCGCTATGAGTCGGATACCGACTCGACGGCACCTAACAACAACAACAACAGATAATCTTTATTAAGGCTAGGTAGAAGATCTTCACTCAACAATACTATCAAGAAGATATTTGCTTTAGGCACCCTACCTCCTAATTTTTTATTCAGGTTTCCAATGACCTTGCCACTTTTTTTTTTCCTGACTGCACAGAAGGTCCCACTGTGTGACCCACCCAGACCTGCTATCCTGGGAAATGCTCTGACTTGATTACCTATTTCTTTTCCTTTATTCTTCAGCAAATAAACCCTCTTCGTATTGTCAGTGAAGTCCGAGTTCACATCAGTCCAGTTTGTGATACAGTGACGTCAACCTGACTAAAATTTTGTTCATTAATATGAATGATGGATACATATCAAGTGTTTAAGAACTAAGAACCAACTGATGGACTGAAGAAATAAACCTGCAAAGGGCTATTTGTAGTCATTGAACTAAACTGCTTAGCTTTTCTTTCCAACCATACTAAAGACCAATAAATATTTTAATCTAATTATCCTGAGTGCCCAGTCTATAACTGAAGGACAGTCTTGCTAAGGCAATGAAGCGCGATGTGAGATCATTATGCGGTTATGTTTCACAGCCTCACGGGCTTAGATATTAATGCAAATGTGGGTGAAGTACCAAGAGGGCAGCCCTAATTCATACGAGATGTTTTCAAGGTCTCTGATAGATTCTGGGATTCCCTTTAACATCTTATTTATTCCCCAGATTGATTTGAAGCTTCTTTCTTTTCTTTACAGCAGACTTTAGTGATACTGTAGCTCAAGCTTGTGACCAAGCGTGTTTTCAAGTTAAGATGGGTCCTCGAACTTGGGTATACAGGAGACTAGTGTAGCTAACATCATGTCCTCCCTCTTTTGAGAGATGTCGTCTCTCCTCTCGCAGCTGTTCCAATCCTGGGGCTCGGCTGAGGGTGGACGATAGGGTCACTGCCCACCCTAGATAGCCACTAACAGCACTACTCCTCGCGGTCTCCGGTCTTATTCCCGCCGTGACCTTTCACCCAAAAGGGAGGGAGAGCGACCTCAAAGAGGGCCAGGGATTGAGCCGGCAACGAGCGCTGGATGCGCGCAACAGGCATGACAGGCACGCCACCACTGGTAGCCACAGGCGGCAGCGGTGGGCGGTGCACGACTCTAGTCTTTTCTTTAACCCTTCTTCACGCACACCCCACTCTCTCCGGAAGCGGAGCGGTTTGCACTATACATCACTTCCGGTGCGGACGAACGGTCCCCTCCGGGGACGAGCACGCTAGTACGCGGCAACTTTGTTCCCGCCCCCTCGTCCCCAGCACCACGCCCCCTCGGCTTATGCGGAGCGTGACGTGCGTGCGCGCTCCTGGCCTTGCGTCAGGGCAGACGGAGGGGGGGAAAAAGCCGGAGGAGGAAGGCGAAGAGGAGGGGTTGTGGAGGTTAGGGCCCAACCAGCGAGTCCCGCCGTCCTCCCTCCTCCCGACTGGGAGCCGAGAGGGAAGGGGCGGGGCGAGCCGGGCCGGCCGCGCACGCCAGGAACCTCCTCGTGCAGGGGGGAGCGGAGGGAAGGGGCCGCGTCGCCACCTCTGTTGGCGGCGGAGGAAGAAGAAAGTCAGGCCGGTGCCCACCGCCACAGACCCAGAACCGCCCCCGCCCCCATCTCCCCGGAAACAGCCCCCCGCCCAGCCCCGCACACTCGCTGCCCCAACAGCCGCAGCCTGGTCGCCCCCGCCTCGCCCCGCCCCGCCGCCCGTCGCCGCGGGCCGCAGACTGCGCGAGGCCCTAGGCCGGGAGTTGTTGTCAGGCCCTAGCCACTTCCGAGGCGCCCGCAGGGTGTCGCCGCCAGCCCGGAGGACTACGTCGACGAGAGCAGCCGGCGGCGGAGGCGTGTTGTGGTCGCGCCCCCTCCCCTCCCCTCACTCGCACCCGACGTCAGGGCGCGATGGAGTGAAGCGGCCACGAAGGTGGTACTTCCGCGTTGCGCTGCGGGAGCCCAGCGCGGCCGAGGCCGCTCCCCTGCCTCCGGGGGCACTTGGAGGACTCCGGACTACCCCGCAGGCCCGCGCTCGGCGCCTCTGGGGCTTCTGCCGCCGCGGAGAGGACGACGGACGCGATCGAGCGCGCGCCGCACGGATCTCTGCGTCCCGCAGGCCGGAGGCCGCTGCGTGCCTACAGCGACCTGGAACCCGGGACTCGCGTTCCGACTTGGATCACCGCGGCGCGTCTCCCTGCCGGGCCTGGGCTCGGTGTCCCTCCGCCGCCGCTCCCGTTTCCGGCGGGGGAGATGGCCAGGATCTGACCCCGGAGGAGGCCGCACCCGCGCCGCGCTCTAGGCGATGCCGAGCAGCTCCGACACCGCGCTGGGGGGAGGCGGGGGCCTGAGCTGGGCGGAGAAGAAGTTGGAGGAGCGCCGCAAGCGGAGGCGATTCCTGTCCCCTCAGCAGCCGCCGCTGCTGTTGCCGCTCCTGCAGCCGCAGCTCCTGCAACCGCCGCCGCCCCCGCCGCCTCTGCTCTTCCTGGCTGCCCCCGGCGCGGCCGCCGCCGCCGCCGCCGCCGCCGCGGCCTCCTCCTCTTGCTTCAGCCCGGGACCCCCGCTGGAGGTCAAACGGCTGGCGAGAGGCAAGAGGCGCACGGGAGGGCGGCAGAAGCGGCGCCGCGGGCCCCGCGCCGGGCCGGAGGCGGAGAAGCGTCGGGTCTTCTCGCTGCCCCAGCCGCAGCAGGACGGCGGTGGCGGTGCCAGCAGCGGCGGGGGTGTGACCCCGCTGGTGGAGTACGAGGATGTGAGCTCCCAGTCCGAGCAGGGGCTGCTGCTGGGGGGCGCCAGCGCGGCAACGGCGGCGACGGCTGCCGGGGGAACGGGGGGCAGCGGCGGCAGCCCGGCCTCGTCCTCCGGCGCCCCGCGGCGCGGGGAGGCGGCCGAGCGCAGGCCCCGCCGGGATCGCCGTGGCAGCAGCGGCCGCAGCAAGGAGCGCCATCGCGAGCACCGGCGACGGGACGGGCAGCGCAGCGGCGAAGCCTCCAAGTCCCGCGGCCGCCACGGCCACGGCAGCGACGAGCGGCCCGAGGCCACCAAGAGTGGCAGCAGCAGCAGCGGCGGCGGCCGCCGCAAGAGCGCCTCGGCCACATCCAGCAGCAGCAGCGGCCGCAAGGACCGAGACCCAAAGGGCCACCGGAGCCGGACTAAGGCGGCCAAGGAGCCGCCGTCGGCCTACAAAGAGCCGCCCAAGGCCTACCGGGAGGACAAAAGCGAGCCCAAGGCCTACCGGCGGCGGCCGCGCTCCCCGAGCCCGCTGGGGGGCCGCGACGACAGCCCGCCGTCGCACCGCGCCTCGCAGAGCCTGCGCGGCCGCAAGTCCTCCAGCCCAGCCGGGGGCGGCAGCAGCCCCTACTCCCGGCGGCTGCCGCGCTCGCCGAGCCCTTACGGCCGCCGCCGCTCCCCCAGCTACAGCCGCCACAGCTCCTACGAGCGGGGCGGCGAAGTGTCCCCCAGCCCCTACAGCAGCAGCAGCTGGCGCCGCTCGCGCAGCCCCTACAGCCCGGTGCTCAGGTGAGTCCCGCCCCTCGCCCGCTGGGGCAGGAGGGGCCGCTCCGCCCAGCCCACCGCTCGGGCGGCCCTGCCCTGGGAGGTCGGTCGGCTGGGGGCGGCTTCCTAGGAGGAGGTCCGCGTTTCAGACTTGTTGCTTTATTGTAGAACAGGTTTCTCTGGGCTGCTCTTTGCTTTTCCAGGGCAGTTAGTTGGGGTAAATGTAGAGGTGGTTTAATTTGGCTTAATTTTGAGACCTCTGGATGAAGAGTTTTCTTTGTTGGTGGTTTCTTGATGGAAGAGGTATCAGAATTAGGTGCTGATGTCAGAATTAGGTATAGGTACAGGGATGGGAAAAGCAGCTTTTCTGTAAGGTTTGTTTTTTAATGTGTCATATACTTAAGTGGAAGTCAGTGGCAATAAAATTTGAAGATAAGGAATATAATTATTTTGTGATATTCTTGTGTAGGATAGATTTTTACCTGACCTTTCAAAGTCATGATTTTAAAAAGAAAAAAGTAAAAAAAAAAAAAAAAAAAAAAAGAATGACAAGATTGTGGTTTCGTTGTTAGTTTATCATCACACCCAGTTACTAATATTATAAATCAACGTGGTGTAATGCAGTGTAACCAGCTAGATTCTAATAACATTATAAATTTGAAACTGTTTGCTTTAAAATTAACTAGACTTTTAAATATTAGGATCTTTGTTCAGGAATCTTAAAGGGTATAATTTGGTGGAATTGGAGTAAAATTTTTATGTGGCTGTGATGGATACTTATTATACGACAATATTCTCCAAAAATTGTGTGTACCTTGAAATATGCTTATCTATCGTGCCAACTAAATTAAAAACAACTCTTGCGTATTTTGTAGTTTTGTAGGTTCTTACATTTCTTAAGATGTTTGGAACTTGTAGGCCTTGTGGTTTAGGGATGTAAAACTACATTTGGATTGCTGTTCTTTTCTGTTGGTGTTAGTTTTCAGTAATACCAAATGGATGCTGAGTATCACCTCTTAATTGTGGGTTTTTCTGAAGGTCAGTAAAATATGTTGTTGTTGTTGTTGTTGTTAGGTGCCGTCGAGTCGGTATCCGACTCATAGCGACGCTCATAGGGTTTTCAATGGCTGACTGCTTCGGGATTGCCTTGGGAGTGGATTGCCAGGTCCTTCTCCCATTTTTGCGGTGCTGGGAATTGAACTGGGGACCTCAGAGACTGCAGCGCAACGCTCTACCCACTGAGCCAAATCCCAGCCGGGGTTGGTATAGTTAGGACTATTTGTAGTTAGCAAATACTTGTTGAGCACATATTGTATCCTCAGTGCTGTTCTGGGGACTGGAATATAGCAGGGGAGAGAGAAAGTCATTGTCCTCATAGAGCTTGCAGTCTAAAGGACCATTCCATTCATTACCCAATCTTTTCACAGTGTGTATATTATGAGTGGGGGCTGGGATTTAGCTCAGTGGGTAGAGCGCTGCGCTGCAGTCTCTGAGGTCCCGAGTTCAATTCCCAGCACCGCAAAAATGGGAGAAGGGCCTGGCAATCCACTCCCAAGGCAATCCCGAAACAGCCATTGAAAACCCTATGAGGGTCGCTGTGAGTCGGATACCGACTCGACGGCACCTAACAACAACAACATATTATGAGTATTTCTAAAGGGTTGTCTTTGGAAGAAGCATTTGAATATGTCTCTGACAGCTGGCCATTTGGTACCTGCCTGAATGCAGAGGTGGAAGCACATTATTTTGGGGCAGCCTATTCCACTAGATTTTTGGAGTTGAGTTCCAATACTGGCTTGCCCAGTCATTTCGTTCGTTGCTTTTTTCTTTACTTTCTTTTCTTTTTATTTTTTTATTTTCTCTCTTGTTTCTTTTTCTTTTTCTTTTTTTCTTTTCCTTTTCTTTTTTCTTTTTTCTTTTCTTTCCTTGGTGCTGGGAATTCAACCCGAGGCCTTGTGTGGTTTGCCCGGTGTCTTAGCAAGACTTTTGCAGCCTCAATTTCCTAAACTATAATGAGGAAATACTTGAGTGTGGTTTATTTATTTATTTGTTTGTTTGTTTGTTTTTAGTGGTTATTATTGTTTATTTTCTAATTATTTCAAAGAGTAAATGAAACTTGCTTTTTTGTAAACTGTATAGCCATACAGAAAACTTAAGATGATTGAATTATTGTTGAATAATTGGAATTGTTAGAATTCTTCATATTGAAACAAATCCACATCCCTTTAACTTCCAAATTTAACCCTTTAGAATGGTACACAGCAAGCTTGTATGCTCGCTCTTTAAAATGTGAAGGCAGTTGGTCATGTTTTCTGAGTTTTCTTTAGGCCAGAAACCTCTAATTTTTCATAAAATATGGTTTTCAGATTGTTTGACACATGTCTTGCATAAAATGTGGGGACCCAGATTTAACAGCTAAAATGTTGTTGTAGGTGCCATCGAGTCGGTATCTGACTCACAGCGACCCTACATACAACAGGTGAAACACTGTTGTCAGTGCTTCTCTGCTATTCATAGGATTTTCAATGGTGGATTGATTTTTGGGAGTGAGTTGCTGGGTCTTTCTCCCAAGCCTACAGCACCTGGTGTTTCGAGGTGGTCTCCCATCCAAGTACTCACTAGGCTCAACCCTGTTTAGCTTCCGAGATCTGTCGGGATTGGTGGCTACAGGGCTACGGCTGTAGTAACAGCTAAAATAGCTGATTGAAAAACTTAAAAGTAGGTGTACATTTAAAAAAAAAAAAAAATCTCCAGTACTGGAGATTGAACCAAGGGCCTCATGCATGCTAGGCAAGTGGTCCACTACTCCTGTTTTTTAAATTTTTTTTTTTTTGAGCCCGGGTCTCCCTAAGTTGTGCAGGCTGTCTCTGGCCTTGAACTCCCAATCCTACCTCCAGCCTCCAGAGTAGCTGGGATTATAGGTGAGTATCTGGGATTACAGTCTGGGGTTTAGGTCAGTTGGTAGAGTGCCTGCTCAGCATTCTCTGAGGATCCAGGTTTGATCTCCAGCACTACAAATATGGGAGAAGATTGTGGCACTCCACTCCTGAAAACAATCCCCAAACAATCAGCCCTTGAAAACTCTATTCGGGTCACTGTGAGTCAGATCCAATTCCAGGGCATCTAACAACATCATCTGGGATTACAGGCATGTGCCACAGTGTGCCTGGCAAAATTTGAGATTTTTAAAGATAGCAAATGTATTACTGTTTATGGACAGTTCATTGAATTTGCTTATCTAACTTAATGCTTAAAGTTTTATTTACATCTAGAATTTAGTAGTCTTAGTGACTTATGTTCTTTAATGAATAGACTAGTAGATTGTAAACTCCATGAAGGCAGCTTGTCTGTCATGCCCACCATTGAATTCGTAGTGCTCAGCCCTATCTCTAGCATATGTAGATGCTTAATGAATAATTGTTGAAGAGGTTAATGAAGGGATGATGAAGTTTAGTGAACATACAAACTATTATTGTGAATCTGGATCGCATACTTATTTTGTTTAGTAAGTTTTTAGTATAGACTGTTTGTTACTTGTAAGAAATAGCAATGTGATCTTTTTCCAGCTTCCATAGATTTTATGTATTAATGAATTGTCAGAGTAGATATTTTTAAGGAAATGCATGTACTTTCAAAATAGAATTGAAACCATTATAAGAACATCTTAGAATAGATCTTCTCCATCCTAGTGACTTTTGTTTCACAGGTTGCTTTTTTCATTCTATACTCTAGGCCTTTTCTCATACATTTCTTTTTGTCAGTCCTTTTTTAGCTTTCCTTCCTCCTCTCCATAATCAGTTTATCATATTTTTCCTTTACTGCTTGACTATTGAGATGTGTAAATTTATGTAATCTTCCTGATTGGCCCAGTGAGAATCGTGAGGTATACTGAAAGGAGACACTGGTCAGGAAAGGGAGAGAATGGTACTGATTATAATACCTAGTATGTACCAGGCATTGGTAAATACCTAACATACATTCACTGTCAAATCTTTGTGATAGTTTCTCATTCCATTGGTGGAATGAGAAACAGAATTTTCTAAAAGTTAAGTGGTTTGTTCCCAGGTTAGCTTGGATGCAAATCCTGAGGTGATTGGAAAATACATTCTCTAAATATTGTGCTATACTAAACCTCAGCTGGCATGCAAGGAACGGGGCCACCACACATAATGACCTGTTTTGCTATAATTGATCCCATTTGGATATTTATGTGTTAATTTCTGTTCTCTGGCCATTTTTTTTTCTTTTACAGCATTTTGAGGATTAGTAAAAATAAACATGTTTTTCAAGGCCCAATGTGGTGGTGCATGTCTGTAATCCTAGCATTTAGGAGGCTGAGGCAGGAAGATCAGGAATTTAAGGCTAGAGACTCAGTGTCAAAAAACAAACAAAACAGCTTTTCTAAAGACTCATTCAGCTCATTTGTCTTTTTTGGGGGGTTGTTTTTGTGGTGGTGGGGATTGATTCAAAGGTCTCTCTCTTACTAGAACAACCTCTCTGCCACTGAGCTATATCTCTAGCCCGAATTTGTAGTTTTTAGGAACAACGAAGAGATTTAAATCTCTTGGATTTTCTTCTACTTTGTCTTTACAAAGATTGGTCAAAAGTATTTCTTGAAGATATCATTTAGGCTTAGTTATTAATGATTGTTTTGCTTGGGATGTGTTGCTCTGAAGTCACTTAAGTCATATTAGTTACAGGCAGTGTGATAAATTGTTACATATAATTGGTTCTTTGTGTACATCTGTACAAGTTCTATTGCACCAAGCAGCAGCAGAATCCTTCATTATAGAATACTATCAAGACCCTGAGAATCTGAAGATGATAGTGAACTCTAGATATAAGTGAAATCATTGTTATTTACTAGCCTATTGTAGAGAGTTACCTCTGTTACGAGTGTTTTATCCTAAAAGCTAGTGTTCAAAATAATGTAAAATGAAGATATTCCAGAATTTAAAAACCTATCACTCATTAAATGCTACTGATCTGATATTTAATTATTAGAAAAAATATATGAAAATAAGAATAGAAAGTCAGGGATAGAAATTTGGATGAACTGTCAAAGTCTCTGAAATTGTGATCTTTCATTTTCAGTAGATGGCATTGTGTTTTGCTTTCTCTGACTGGTCTTTAGCTGATACATTACATTTCTTTCCTCTAACACTGATACTCCTTCCTTTCCACTTCTGGCATCCTAGTTGAGGCCGTCATTTTTCATTTTTATTTTCTTTCTTTCTTTCTTTCTTTTTGTGATACTGGGGTTTGAACGCAGGTCCTTGCACTTGCATGCTTTGTAAGTGATGTACCACTGAGCTGTACCCTCAGGCCATTTTTTTACTTTATGAGACAGGGTCTTGCTAAATTATGCAGACTGCCCCTGGTCTTGAATTTGCGATTCTCTAGCCTCTGCCTCCCTGGTCAGTGGGATTACAGGTGTGTGCCACCACACTGGCCCAGGGTGTCATTTTTAATCTGTACTTCTCTTAACCTTACCAGTCTTTTCTTTCCAGTTCATTGTTTATGAGGAGTTTTTTTTTTTGTTTTTTTTTTTAAACAGGTTAGAATATGTCCCTTTCGTTTTGTAGAATTGAGGCTAACCCTTTTACTGCATTGTTAGTTAGTGCTTTTATTGATCTGGCTCTATTCTGTCAGAACTCTTATTACTGTTGTCTTAGCATGAACCGGTAAGAGACGCTCCAAGTGCTCTTTTCATCATCTTGGCCTCCCATTTTGCATTTACATTTAGAACTCATCTCACATCCCACCATTTTAAAACCTTCATTCATCTAGCAAAAGTTAATTTCTTTTCCTGTAGTTACATAGCACTTGGTATTAGCTTTGTTAACAGAGCTTTTAAAAATTATGTTTAATATTATGAGTAGTTGGCTGGCTACATTTGTGTTTTTCCTACTAGATAATAAGATCCTAAAGGACAAATTCCAAAGCATATTTAATCATGGTTTAATTAGTTTAAGTATATTTTTCTCCACAGAGTGGTACAAACCAATCCACACAAATACTCACTGTGTCTCTAAACTTGCTTGCTAATTTGTTCACACAATACTCTAGGATTAAAGAATTGTTTTGATTTATAAGGAGAAAACTTAAGAACATCCCTCTTTTTGCTTTTACTTTACTGAATAAGTAGAAAATGGTGGCAGTCACTTTAGTATGAGTAGAATAAATTCAGCCTGCAGCCTTACCACTGTGCCATCTAATCCCATCACCTCTCAGAAGCTGAACAGGGTCAGACCTGGTTAGTACTTGGATGGGAGACCACCTGGGAACCCCAGGTGTTGTAGGCTTGGGAGAAGGATCTGGCAACCTACTTCCCAAAACAATCAACCATTGAAAACCCTAGAACAGCAGAGAAGCATGGACCATAGTGTTTCACCTGTTGTATGTAGAGTTGCTATGAGTGGGACACCGACTCAATGGCACCTAACAACAACAGAATAAATTCAGACCTGTTATTTATGTTTGCACTCTGTTGTACTGGTTAAGAGAAATGATCTGTTGTTTTTGGTCAATTTGAATTTTTAAAGTGGAATTTTTCTGAGCAGACCATATCAAACTTTATTTTAAACTCTGAAAAGTAATTTCTGAAAAATCAGTTAAATGAATTTTGCTTAATATTCATATTTAAGGTAATTCTAACCTCTTCTGTAACTTTTCTGTGGATATCACTTTTATTTTGTAGTGGTTTATTATTATCTTTGGTTCTGGTTGGCTTTTTTCATATATAGAAGTTTATGACATTTGAAGTGGGTGTTGGAAGCAAAAGTACCATGCTGCAATTAGAATTATTACTTGTGATTTTTGTTGCTTGAATTTCTGCATGTCTAAATTGTAGGAGAAAGTGGTTGGTATTCTTAGCATACTGGAAGATGAAATAGGTGTGTATTACATGATAAAATGTAGATTAAAAACTGGTATTTACATAAAATGGAAATGAAAAGGGTAGTGAGAGGAACTGAAAAGTGGTAAATGGGCTACCTGCCTCCCCACTTTCCTGTTTCTGCATTTTTCAGTTACATAGGGGCACTTTCACTGAGATATTTTCAAACTCTAAACACACTTTATCCAAGATTAGTTATTTTACCTCTGTTGGAGTCTGTCTTTTTTTTTGGGGGGGGGGAACTGTGCTTCATTATTTTTCATCATTTACAAAGACAAGTAGAGGCTCATGGTAGAAAATTTCTGTTAGTACCAAAAAGTGTAAGCGATTAAAAGTGCCCCTAGATCCAACCACCTGAGATGATCCCCTTTGACATTTTGATGAATATCCTTCCAGAGTTCTTTATGCACATTTGTACAGGGCCTTGGTTTTACATAAATGGGAATATACTGCAGTGCCATTTTGTACTCAGTACTCTGTTGTTGTTGTTGTTGTTGTTGTTGTTGTTAGGTGCTGTCCAGTCCTGTCTGACACATAGGGACCTTCATAAGGTTTTCAATGGCTGATTGTTTTGGGATTGCCTCCGGAGTGGATGGCCACATCCTTCTCCCATTTTTGGTGGTTCTGGGAATCGAACCTGGGACCTCAAAGACTGCAGAGCAGTGCTCTGCCAACTGAGCCAAATCCCAGCCCCAGTACTCTATAGTTTATTCTTTTTATTGGCTTCTAGTATTCTGTTGTATGGATAGCATAACTTGTTTGGCCAAAACCACTTTGCTAAATTCTTAAGCTTAATTTTTAAATTTTTGCTATGTGTATGTATTAATAAAAATATTTTTATGGATTTTCCCATTACTTCCTCTAGATTGTATTTCTCAGTGGTAAAATTATGGAGTCAAAGATGGTATACACACTTGTAATTTTGATATACTGTCAAATTGCCCTTCAGAAAGCTTTAACCAATTAACATTTCTTAACTGTGTGGCAGTGCCCATTCCCTCAGTTTCACCAACACTTGGAGTTATCAAATATTCCATTATTTGATTTGTGTTTCTTTGCTATCTCATAAGGCTTAATATATTTTCATCTGTTTATTGCTTGGTTTGATTTCTTGATTCATTTTTTGTTTTATTAATTTATAAAGGCTCTATTTGTTAGAGATACTTTTTGTTGCAATTACCAGGTGCTTCTCTTTTCTACATTTTGTCTTTTAAACTTATTCGTGTAATATTTTACTTTAAGATGTTTTTGATTTGCATGTGGCCTCGCGCGCGCGTGTGTGTGTGTGTGTGTGTGTGTGTGTTTTAAGTGAAGTTTCTCTCAGGGGCTGGGATTTAGCTCAGTTGGTAGAGCACTGCGCTGCAGTCTCTGAGGACCCGAGTTCAATTACCAGCACCACAAAAATGGGATAAGGGCCTGGCAATCCACTCCCAAGGCAATCCCGAAACAGTCAGCCATTGAAAACCCTATGAGGGTTGCTATGAGTCATACCGATTCAACGGCACCTAACAACAACAACAACAACAACAACAGTTTCTCTCAGATAGCCAGTGTCAAAACTTTAGTAATACTTTTTTCCTCCAGTTCCAATGAACTACAAATCCTTTTGTCAGTGGACTTTATTTAGTCCACTCTTACTTTGGAAACTCTCTAGCAGAAATTGTTAGGTCTGATTGCTTTTGGACATTTTTTAACAAGCCCTTTATATTTTTATGTTTATATTAATCTTCTCATATCATTTTGATATTATCATTTCTCTTTTTCTTTTTCTTTCTTTCTTCTTTTTTTCTTTTTTTTTTTTTTTTTTTTTTTTTTTTTTTTTTTTTTTTTTTTTTTTTTTTTTTTTTTTTTTTTTTTTTTTTTTTTTTTTTTTTTTTTTTTTTTTTTTTTTTTTTTTTTTTTTTTTTTTTTCTTTTTTTCTTATAAGGTATCAGTGTGTGGCTTCTGCTGGCCTGGAACTTGCTGTGTAGTGCAGATTGGCTTCGAATTTGGAGCAATCCTCCTGCCTCAGCCTCCGGAGTGCTGGGATTACATGTGTATGACACCACACCTGTTGATATTGTCATCTTTCTATGAAATATTTATAGAATCAAATTCTTCTCTTTAAATTTTATTTTAATTTAATATTATTTTTTGAAGTACTGGATGTTGAACCCAGGGCCTTGCATGTGCTAGGGAAGTGCTCGTCTACTGAACTGCACTACCACTCCCAGCTCCTTTTTTTTTTTTAAATCTTGAGACAAGGTCTTGCTAAGTTGTGCAAGCTGTCTCCAGCGTCAAACATGTGATCCTTCTGCTTCAGCCTCCTGAGTTGCTGAGATTACAAGCATGTGCCATGATGCCTGGCTAAATTTTACAAATATTAATTGCATACAATTATGGGGTACAATTTTTTTTTTTTTTTGTGTGGTGCTGAGTGTTGGACCCATGGCCTTGTGCTTGCATGCATTGCAAGTGCTGGACCACTGAGTTACTTTTTTGAGATGTGGTCTCACTAAATTACACAGGCTGCCTCTGGTCTCAAACTTGCGATCCTCCTGCCTCCGCTTCCCAAGTTGCTGGGATTACAGGTGTGTGCCACTGTGCCCGGCTGTGATGTTCTAATATATGTTTTATATGGTGGAATGATTAAATAAAGATAACTTAAAAATCCATCATGTATTTTTTTTTTTTTATGGTGAAAACATTTTACATCTACTCTTTTTTTTCAGGCCTGAAACTTGTCCTCCTGCCTTAACCTCCCGAGCGGTGGCATTTCTTGTGTGTGTCACCACACCCTGCCATTATTGCCTGTGCTTTTGGGGTTATAACCTAGAAATCTTTTTCTTACACCAAGGTCGCAGTGCTTTTCTTGTCTTTTTCTAGTACTTCTATGGTTTCAGATGTTATATGAGTACAGGTTTTAGTTTTTGTTTCTCTTGGGTAAAGTAGGAGTGGTATAACTATGTTGTATGTTGAATGTTTGACTTTTTAAAACACCACACTTTTCCAAAATGGCTGTCCTGTTTTACATTCTGGTCAGCCATATATGAGCATTCCAGATGCTTTATGCCTTCACTAAAAGTTCAATTTTTGGTCAACCTTTTAATTTAGCCATCTTAGTGTATACGCGGGGCTGGGATTTAGCTCAGTGGGTAGAGCTCTGCACTGCAGTCTCCCAAGTTCAATTCCCAGCACCGCAAAAATGGGAGAAGGACCTGGCAATCCACTCCCAAGGCAAACCTGAAACAGCCATTTGAAAACCTTATGAGGGTCGCTATGAGTCGGATACCGACTCGACGGCACCTAACAACAACAACAACAGTGTATATGCAGTGGTATCTTGTGTTTTTATTTGCAGTTCTCTAATGAGTAATTACATTGAGCATCTTTTCATATGCTTATTTTCCCTTCATATCTTTTATTGTTTGAATTTTTTTCAATTTTCTTTATGAATGGGTCTTGTAAGAGTTCTGCACATATTCTGGATACAGATACATGTTTTGCAAATGTGTCTGTGGCTTGCTTTCCTTAACAGTAATTTCAAAGAGCAAAAGTTCAAATTTTTATGAAGTACAATTTGGGATTTTTCTTTTATGATTTGTACTTTTGGTGTCATATATATGCATGTATATTTATATATATATATATATATATATATATGTATACACACACACACACGTTTTCTTCTGTACCATATTCCCAAAGGTTTTCTCCTTGGTTGTATAATATTTATGTTATCAGTCTGTGTTCATGTACAATGTGATATTACAGTACCATACTTATACTTTTTTCCTGAGTTGTACTATTCCTGCTGTATGCTGTATGTTTTATTTTTAGACATATATGGCACTGTATATTGCATATGTTGTTAGGTGCCATCTAGTTATGTCCGACTCAAAGCAACCCTCAGGAGTTTCAATGGCAGATTGTCTCAGGATATACATGGAATTTTAAAATGTGGAGTCACATATTTACCTTTTCAGATGCTTTTTGTGTAACCCAAGTTCACATGTTCTATCTTTTTCCTCTGGTCAGTGGAATGGATTTCTTAAAATGAATGTCTGCTGTTTTGTGTCTCTGAAAGTTTCTATTTTGAAAGGTATTTTTGCTGGGTATGGAATTCTTAATCAGTATTAGTTTTTCCTCCTATTTTGACTTGTTCAGCTTCTGGCTTTGTGTAGTTTGATGAGAATTTTCTTAACATTTTGTTATTGCTTCAGCCATTTGATTTTAAGTACCATGAGATTCTTTTTTAATTTTACTGTATGTTAAGCCCCTAGCATTGCATGTTATAGTAGGTACCCAGCAAGTGGTATTAACTTGATTAGGATAAGAAAACATCCAGCACTACAAGTTTTAAAAAAAACTTGTTAATATTAACAAGGTTTAATACTAGATGATAAGTAAACTCCTAATAACTAGAGAGAGACTCATCAAAACATGTGCTTCTGGGCAAGTCAAGTGTAGAGTCCTAGCTAATCTTACCACCTTTCTTGTCTCCCATTTCAGAAGCACATCTCAGGGCATGGTTCAGTGAAACATGAAGACAAGCTGTTTTTGCTCAGTGGACTAGAACTTGTTTGAGCAAATCTGTAAAAAGTCAACCATGTGTTTTTTTTTTTTTTCCTTTTAAAATGGTATAAGGAACCTAAGGGAAACAAAGTAGACTTTTAGAATAAGCACAGAATGTTTCAGTTTTGTTATTTTTTCCTAGTTTTTAAAGTAATCTTTATTGAGATATGTTTTACATACCATACAGTTTACTCTTTATTTTCACATATACATGTACTGCCCCCAGCCCCGCAGTACTGCATTACTGAATCCAGGGCCTCAGGCATTCCAGGCACATGATCCGCCAACTGAGCTGCACCCCAGCCTCCTTTTCTTTTTTGAAACAGGATCTTGATAAGTTGTGCAGGCTGCCTCTGGCCTTGAATTTCCAATCCTCCTGCCTTAGCCTCCTGATATTACAGGCATGCGTCATGTGCCTTGAGATAGATAGGTGTATATATGTGTGCGTGTGTGTATATATGTATATGTACACATATACACATACATACATACACACACATACACACACACACACACACACACACACACACACACACACACATATATTCTGAGTTAGGATCTCACTGTATTGCTCAGGCTGACCTCAAACCCCTGGGCTCCTGTGATCCTCTTGCTCACCCTTACCTGGGATTACAGCCATGTGCCATTGTACCTGGCTACCAATTTGCTCTTTTAAGTTGTGCAATTAATTGGTCTTTAGTATATTCACAGAGTTATGAAGTCATTGCCATTAATTTTGTTGTTGTTAGGTGGCATTGAGTCAGTGTCCAACTCATAGCGACCCTGTGGACAACAGGTGAAACACTATTGTCATTGCTTCTCTGCTGTTCATAGGGTTTTCAATGGCAGATTGATTTTTGGGAGGGGGTTGCCAGGTCCTTCTCCCAAGCCTACAGCATCTCGTGTTCCCAGGCGGTCTCCCATCCAGGGACTAACCAGGGCTGACCCTGCTTAGCTTCTGAGAGCTGATGGGATTGGATGCCACAGTGGTATGCCACAGGCTCCATTAATTTTGGAGTATTTTAATTACCCCTAAAAGAAACTCCATGACCATTAGCAGTCACTCCCCATTCTCACCTCTTCAGGCCCCTGGCAACCATAAGTCTGTTTTGTGTCTTTATGGATTTACCTATTTTGGATATTTCATATATGTTAAGCCACCAAGTCAGAAAGAAACTGGCTTTTTGAAGAATTAGAGAAGAGACCAGTGTTGCCTGGAGCCTAGTGAGTAAAGGAGGGTATAATAAAGATGGGACATCTTATGGGGCATAATAAAGAATTTTATTTTTATACTTCTTGTTGTTAGGCGCCATCAAGTCGGGTCCGATTCATAGCGACCCTCATAGGGTTTTCAGTGGCTGATTGTCTCAGGATTGCTTCAGGAGTGGATTGCTATAACTTCCCATTTTTGCAGTGCTGGGGATTGAACCCAGTTCTTCAGAGAGTGCAGAGCAGTACTCTGCCACCTGAACAAAACCTTAGCCCATTTTTTTTTATACTAGATACGATAAAAATCCAGAGTGTTTTGGCAAAGGCATGGCAACCGACAGACATGAAATATAAGGCAGTATATGACAAGTGCTGTGATTTCAGAAAATGAGGTTACAGAGGTGATCAGACTTTAACGTGACTCATGAAAGGTAGGTAAGAATTAAATAAGTAGAGGGCAAATAGTACAGTTTGGTAGCAGTAAGTAGTGTCAAGCTTTGAATTGGAAGTCTTGGGCTTCACTCACTGACTCTGCCTCTTCATAGTTGTTGACTTCTAAGCAAATTTCTTAATCCTGTTTGTTTTTAGTTACTCCATCTGTTTTTTCTATACCTTGGTTCCTATGAAGAGCATGTCAAATGAAAAGTGCCTGTTAATGTGTTTTGTAGATTGAGAGGTTCAGTGTGGTGTGTTTATTCAATAAAAAAAATCTGTCATCTATGTGGTATTAAGCTATGGGCTATGGCATGATACAGGAATAAATTAGATCTGGATTCTTCCAAGATATGGTTTTATATACATTGTGTAAATGTCTAAAATACAAAGTTAAGAGTAATAGGGCATAAGAAGAGTGCTAATAAAGTGGTATGGAGATTAAAAGAAAGGAGAGATTAGTTCTTGCTTGGAGTTGGTGGCAAGGCTTTATGAAGAAGGAAGCACTTGCAGTAGACCTTGAAAATGAATAGGACTTCAGTAGAACATGGAGGAGGAGATGTTCTCAGTAGGCAAACCTATGGGACTGGAGATGTTGAAGCATTGGGGAAATCTAGTACTTGATAAGGACAGGTAATTTAGGGCCAGACAGGTCATGCAGTACCTTGTTACTAGGCTAATAACAAAGTGAAATTGCATTCAATGGGAGTACCACCAGCAGTGTACTTAATTGTGCAAATATTTATTGAGCATTTGCAATTGTTAGTTTGTGCTGGAATCAAAGCCGTTAAGATACAATGATCAGGTTAGTTGGAGCAGATAACTTATCTAATTATTTTTATTCTAATGAGACAGGAACAAAGTGTGGTAGGGTCATGGGACAAGGAACATCTCTAGATGCCTGGCATGAGGGGGCATTTTATAGAGATGGTAGGTTTGTGTCGAGATACAAAGTATCCTCTTTAGCAGTTTAAAGGAGCTAAACAGAGGAAAGCCTGCAGCAGTACCACTGTGGCCTCTGATCCCAGCAGATCTCAGAATCTAAGCAGGGTCGGACCTAGTTAGTAGTGGATAGGAGACCACCTGGGAACACCAGGTGCTGTAGGCTTGGGAGAAAGACCTGGCAACCCACTCCCAAAAAACAACCAGCCATTGAAAACCCTATGAATAGCAGAGAATCACGTCACTAACAACAGTGTTTTGCCTGTTGTCTGTAGGGTCGCTATGAGTAGGACACCCACTTGACGGCATCTAACAACAACAACAAACCATGGACTGTGAGAGAAACATTGTAGGCCTGGCATTTCCTGTGTTTTGGAATAGCTGGACAAGGGCTTTATGTGCATGCTAGGGCTGAAGAGTTTTGGTAGAGGGGTAACTGAAAGATTATTCAGGTGGTAGTGTGGAGAATAAATTAGAAAGTAGAGACTCCAAGTAGGAACCTGGTAAAGAGACTGTTGCACTAGGCCAAGTGAGTGATGACTTAGTACGTAATGTAGAATTGTAGCTGCTGGGTTAGAATCTGGAAAGCTGGAGAGACGCTTAAGATAGAATTGGCAGGCCTTGGAGACTAAGTGTATGTAAAGGAAAGAAGGAAAGGGACCCTGTGGAATGTAGAATGACTTAGATAGATTTCTGCTCTTTTAGTGGGTGCCATTGTCCAGGAATAGGAAATATTTAAGGAGAAAGAAGGTGGATTAGGAGAGGAAGGTTAATAGTTTTAGCTGTATTATGCTGAAAGTATATGTGTGATAGTTGGGAGTGGGAGGAGCATCCACAGCATTTTGGATGATCATTTAAGCCATCATGCATGAACAAAAGTGAGATTATGGTGAGAGAATGAGTACTGTGAAGACGAACCTTGGGCAGAAACAGCCATAGAAGAAAATAATCAGGAAAAAGTAAGGTAATACAAATGATTAGCAAGTGTTTTGATCAAGGGTGTACTCAATATTGTTGTTATAGGCATGGATATTTTTCTTTTGTTCTTTTTTTTTTTGAAAAGTGGGTTTGTTGGTGTCCAGTAATTTCAGTGAAGATATAAGCCAAATTGCAGTGGCTTTGAGGAGTTTATAGGGGTGAGGATTTGTCTATTACTGGAAAGAAAGATAAAATATCATGATACCACCATCTGCTGCTTTTGCTTGTTTGCTTTTTAAATTTTCTTGTCTGTTTTTAAAGATCTTAGAGACTTGGGTTATTTCTTGAAGGGAAATAGGAATGGACAGCAAAAGCCAGACATGTTGGCCACACTTGTAATCTCAGCACTTGGGAAATTGAGGCACAAAAGTCAGGAGTTGCCCAGCCTGGGCTACATAGCATATTGTAGGCCAGCTTGAGCTACATAGTGAGACCTTGTCTTTAAAAACAAAAACAGATAAAAAAAAAGGAAGTGAACCGCAATGGGTTAAGATCACGTGTAATGCACTAAGACAGTTACAGCCATAGAGGAGCTTAGAATACTGCATCTCAAACATTAATGGGGATCTTGGTAAAATGCAGATTCTGAAGCCAGTTGTGTGGCGCATGCCTATAATGCCAGCACTCAGGAGGCTGAGGCAGGAGGATCCACGTGAGTTGTAGGCTAGCCTACATAGAAAGTTCCAGAATGGCCTAGGTTACACAGTCTGACCCTGCCAAAAAAAAAAAAAAAAAAGATTCTGATTCCATAGGTTTGGGTGGGGGCCTGAGATACAGCATTTCAGACAAGTTCTCAGGCCATGCTGGTGTTGCTTGTCTGTGGACAACCCTATAAAGTAAGGTTCTGAAGAGTGTGGAAGCAGTAGCATTAGCAGAGACAGCTTTAGGTAGGTAAAGGAACACCTCCTCTCTGAGTGAGGTGGAATGTAAGGTGGATGGAAATACAAAGTTCATGCAGGAGACACATGCCTAGTAGTCTCAGAACTGAGGTTGAGAACTTGAAGGAAGTTGTGAAGGTGTGCAAAAGCTACTAAGAAGAGGAGGAAGGTGAGTGAATTTGGGACATGTAGTAATGAACAATGAGGCTTGTAAAAGTAACTAGAGCTAGTTGGGCACTGTGGTGCACACCTGTAATCCCAGTGACTTGGGAGGCTGAGGAAGGAGGACCATTATGAGTTTGAGGCCAGAGGCAGCCTGTGCAACTTAGTGAGATTCTGTCTCAATATAGAAAGTAATTAAAAAGGGTTTGGTGGTGCAGCCCAATGGTAGAGTGCTTGCTTAGGATGTGCCCTGGATTCAACCCCTCAGTACTGCAAAAAAAAGAGAGAGAGAGAGAGAGAAAGAGAGAGAAAGAATTGGAGTAGTATTGATCAGTTACTTTTTAGATGATATAAACAGATCAGTTATTTTTTAGGTCATATAGTAGCCTAGGGAAAGTAGTGAGGTGGAATACAGCAATGGCCTTGAGAATGGAAAAGGAGAGTGTGGTAGGCTAAATAGTTGTCCCTAAAAAACATCCGGGCTGGGATTTAGCTCAGTTGGTAGAGCACCGCTCTGCAGTCTCTGAGGTCCTGAGTTCGATTTCCAGCACTGCAAAAATGGGAGAAGGACCTGGCAATCCACTCCCAAGGCAATCCTGCAACAGTCAGCAGTTGAAAACCCTATGAGGGTCACTATGAGTCGGATACCGACTAGATGGCACCTAACAACAACAACAATTGAAACTGGGAAAAGAAAGGAACACGTTTTCCCAAGAGACTTTAGCAAGAATAAAACTCCGACTGACACACCAATATTTATTTATTTATCTGTCTGGCTGAGACTAATTTTGGACTTCTGACTCTAGAACTGTAACATAATTTGTGGTGTTTTAAGCTTCCAAATTTGAGATTCTTTTTTGCTGCAGCAATATAAAATATTAAGAGGGTGTGGCTATAAGGGAATATAGAGTTAGGATCAATGAAATGAGGCAATTGGGAAGATGTGGTAAGAGCAACCAAGAAACTGAGCTGACTTCTACCTTGAATAACTTGGTGGAGAGTTAGAGAAATTAAAAACAAAATGGCAAGGAGTAAGTGTTAGAGGCAGGTATGTTCACTTTTCATGTCTTAATTTCAGATACTGGTGGACCTGGTGGGAGCAATATGGTAGTATGGATTAGGTAAAGTGGAAGAAAATTAGAAACAAGGAGATGGATTTATAACATTGCTTGACAAAGTACATAGGGATATCAAGGGTGTTGACTGAGTTAGTTGAAAGAGATGCTTGAGGGAAACAAGTTTTTGAAAAAGTATTATTACCCTTTATATTTATGTAGTGTGTTTTAGTTTGGTAACCATTTTCATACCTTTTTTGGGGGGGCCTAACAACAAGTTTTTAAAATGGACACAGCTGCTATTAGAATGTAAAATAGGCAGGGTTGAAGAATTAAACTCAAATGTTGTGGGTAGTGGCTATTGTATTGGATGTCACATGTGTTGAACATTTCTTTCCCCAGGAAGTATTATTAGATGATGGTATTCTATAGAAAAATATAATGAAGGGTTGGATATTGTTATAGTGAAATATTTAAGAAGCTAAAAATTTGAATTTAGGAGCTAAAGAGTCTGAATTTAAGACCCGACAAATAGCTTCATTAATCAGGGTTCTAGAAAAAAATAGAATCCAACCTAGATCATCCAGGAGACCTTAATGAAGTGACTGTAGAGGTGGGGTTGCTGGGATTATAGCTCAGTGGTAGAGTGCCACCCTAGGTGTGCCCTGGGTTCAGTCTCCAGCAACACGCACACACACACAGACACACACACATACCACTCTTTTAAAAGAGGTCTTGCAACTCACTGAAAACATTAAAAACAGGCAATAACTAGTTAATGTGTTCACTGTAGATTCAACAATATAGAAATGTTAAAAGTCTTGTCTACAAAACAAAGAGGTCAGACTTGCTACTCCCCTTCTAGTTATTTTAGTGAGACATTATAATAGCATAATTTACATAGTTTTAAAAATGCACTTCTCTGTCTCACCCTCATAACTTAATATGACTGAAGAACCATTAGCAAAGTGCTAATGCTTTACTTAATAATGGAGGGTGGAATCATTAGTAAAAATGATCTGAACTTGAGGTGTTTTTTTTTTTTTTTTTTTTTTTTGTGATACTAGGAGTTGAACCCAGGGTCTCACACATACTTTTGCAAGTGCTCTACCACTGAGCTGCACCTGCAGCCCATTTTTACTGTTTAGTTTAAAATGGTCTTACTAAGTTATGTTGGCTGCTTCTGTCCTCAAACCTGCGACCTTCCTACCTTCACCTCCTTAGTTGGTGGGATTAAAGGCTTGTGCAACTGTGCCTAAACTTGAGTTTTATTTTTATATTTAATTTTAGGTTCCCAAACTATGTTTATTATAAATAATAAGTGTATTATTGGAATGTATTAGTAAGTTTGCAATATCTGAGACTTTACTAGAACATGAAATAGATAAGGAGGGAATCTTTATAAAGAGAGAGTTGGAGAGCAATGGAGAGCAAATCTAGAAGAAACCACTTAGTATAACAATTAAGTACCATAAAAGTGTCATTTCCAAAATATCTTTTTTATAAAATGAAAGATTTCTTAGTCTTTTCTAATAGGTTTCTTATTCAGATTCTGTTCTCAAGAGAAAAGTTTAATAAGCCAAAAGAATTTGTTGGGATTTTACTTACTGTCTCCGTACCTCTTAGGTAAGATTTATTCACCATAAATCTCTCCGTTCAGTGTAACTCATGTGTCTGAATTAAACTGATAAGTAGAGTCTTGCTAATCCAGGCAAGTTCATTTTAGAAAAGTTGAGTTCTGAGCCTTCTGTGCTGTTACCTTTGATGACATGAGAATCTTTGCTTTTTCTTGCTGCTCATCCATATCTGACTAGGTGATAGAAATGTGACATATCAAACTTGTTTCGAGTTCAACAGAGTCTGAAGAAAAGGAAATTAAATTGTGGCCAAGTGTTTCATATTATAGCACTTTTGTTTTCCATATTAAGGTTGTCCAAGTTATCTTACAACCAACTTACCACTTCACATTTAGCCAAACTTTTCCTGTCCTTTCCATGAATAACTATAAGCTTATTGAGTGATTTTAATGATTGGTGTTTGACTGTTTAATGATGGTAGATTATAATATTTTTTAAACTAGTGTTCCTATTAATCTAGAGTAACCTCAGTAAGTTTTTAGGTACGTACGGGGTTTGTAGGAAATGCTAGGTCAGTGCTGAACATGAGTTAGGTCTCAGTACATACTTGTTTTTGAAAGAATGAGGGAAAGTTGAATTTGCGTTTGAATTTAGCCTAAACTTAACTATCATTTTGTTTGCATACTAGAATTTTTAGAATGTGTTTTAAACACTCCCTTCCATATTATATTAATGTTAGCTATAAACAGAAACTTTTAGTTCTTTTTCTTTTTCTGCTAGTTTTCATTACAGGTTCCTAGTTATTTCTTTGCTTCATTATCCTGGCCCCATGATTTCTACTGGGAGAAGGACCCAGCAACCCACTCCCAAAAATCAGTCCACCATTGAAATAGCAGAGAATAGTACCACCACGAATAGCAGAGAAGCACTGAAAATAATGTTTCGCCTGTTGTATGTAGGGTCGCTATGAGTCAGACACTGACTCGATGGCACCTGACAACAACAACAACAACAACAACATAGTTTCTACAGAATTTCACTAAGAGCTACCTTCTTGGCAATCTTGTTAATTGTGTTAACCTACGTGGGACTTTATAGAGTCATCATTTCTACCAAATTCTAGTAAGAGATACCTTCTTGGCAGTATGTTGTTTGTGTTAATTTGCTTGCTTTAAAGTTTAAAAATCTTGAGTTTAAGACCTGACATACAGGTAGACCATTTAAGGTTCTAGAAAGAAATGGATTCCAACTTAGATGGTTCAGGCGATTTTAATGAAGGGGTTGCAGAAATGAGATGGATTAAGGGAACTCAGTAGGGGTGTTTTTCATTAGTAACAGGGAACCCTGACGTGGCAAGAAAAGTACAATGCTATTGCATTCTGGTAAGGGGAGAACAGAGTGCCTAATAGGTGCTATGGTGGTGGATGGACATAGTGTCTCCCAGAAAATGTGGTCAAGAGGAGGGAGGGAGCTGGGAAGAAATAATCCAGCCTTTCTCTGCCTTCTGATCTTTTGCCAGTGGCAGACAGGTCTGGAACCCAGAATATGTACCTGTTTGATTTAGTGTATTTGCATATAGAGAAAGAAGAATATTTGTTGGATAAGACAATGACAATAAGGTAGTAACCCACACTACTACTGAGTGTGGTTTTGACTTCAGTAACAAAATATTTTAGCCTCAACATTTTTTTTTTTCCTTTCAGTACTGGGAGTTGAACCCAGGACCTTGCACACACTGTGCAAGTGCTCCACCACTGAACTGCAGGCCAGCCCCTTAAAAATAATTTTTTTTTTTAATTGAAAGAGAGTCTTGCTAAGTTGCACAGGCTGCCTTTGGACCTTCCTGCTTCAGCCTCTGAAGCAACTGGGATTACAGGTGTGTGCCGTGGGGCCCAGTGAGACTCAGTATCTATCTGTCTCTGTCTCTCTCTTTTTTCCCCAGTACTCAGGGTTGAACCCAGGGCCTTGAGTTTGCATGCTTTGCAAGTGCTGCACCACTGAGCTGCATCCCCAGCCCATTTTTTACTTTTTGAGACTGGGTCTCTCAAAATTACACAGATTGTATATTTTTAAAAGTTTTTGTAATGGGTTGATTTGAAAAGTTTCAGCTCTCTCTTGGTACTGTGCTAATTTGTAGAAACTTTGTCACCATACTTGTAAATATATGTTAATTTTTGTTTTACAATAATTTTTGAAAGGCAAATTTTGTACCAAAATTATTAAGTAGTTTCCAAGATTTAATTTTTTTTTTTTTTAATTTTTTAGAGACAGAAGCCTAAAATTTTCAAGTTCTAGTTCAGACTGTACTATTATTTGTGGCATAACTTTTGTGGGACTTACATTTACTTTGCTGTGCTCTTCCCTTTTGAGAAATTAGAATAGTAATACCTAGTAAAATTTTATTCTATTATGGTAAGATAAGTAATAGTCAAGAATTTTTAAGACTTAAATTTTTTGGCTATTGTTCATTTAAGCAAAGTTTATCACTTGGATTGCTTTTACTTTTATATATTCTGTATAAAATTATGTACAGCATAAGACATTATTTTGTATATATTTGTTTATGTGGGTGAAATGATTATTCCCATATATATTTAAGTCTTAACATATGTAACTTTTTAAAAAAACTATCTTTCTGAAATCAGTCCTCAGAGATTATTTTTATTTATTGCCTAATGGTAGGTTTTGTCTTTTTCACTCTTGACATAGACAACACTGCTTGCTTCTGAACCTTGTGGGTGTTTGAGACGTAGAAACTGCCTGGTAAAAGACTGGTCAGACTTGACCCTGCTTCTGCTGTCATTGGTATATCCTTATTGCCTACTTCTGTTACTTCTATTTTCTGAGATATCTGTGATATCTTCAAATTTTTTCTCCTAATTTTTACTGTTTCTTCTTACTGAAATACATTTCCATCCAGTCTTACCTTTGAGCCTTCATAGGTTAGAGAAAGGTAGGACAATTTATTTTTAAGAAAATTATAACCACCAGATGATATTTTACTTTAAAGCACTTTTGATTTTAATAAAATCCTCCAAAAATATATGATTTTTGAAATTAAATAAATTCTTCATTTCAGAGACTCAAGTTAGTACTCCTTGTAAAAATTTTAGTTTCAACTTTTCTGATTACTAACTCTTAATTATTTTTCACCAGACGGTCTGCCAAATCCCGAAGCAGAAGCCCATATTCATCTAGGCATTCAAGATCTCGTAGCAGGCACAGATTATCTAGATCCAGAAGTCGTCATTCTAGCATTTCTCCCAGCACACTAACTCTCAAGAGTAGCCTGGCAGCTGAGTTGAACAAGAATAAAAAAGCACGAGCTGCAGAGGCAGCAAGAGCTGCAGAAGCGGCAAAAGCTGCAGAAGCAGCTAAGGCTGCTGAGGCTGCTGCCAAAGCTGTAAAAGCCTCCAACCCTTCGCCTACCAAGGGGAGCACGGAGACTGCCACCAGCGCAGCACAGACCAACCACGTGAAGGACGTGAAGAAACCCAAAACCGAGCCCGCACCTTCTCCTTCCAGTGGTGGGACTTCAAAAAATGACAAGGCAAAAACCAAGCCGCCTCTGCAGGTAGCAAAGGTAGACAATAATTTGATTGTAGATAAAGCCACCAAGAAGACAGTTGCAGTTGGGAAGGAGAGTAAATCTGCTGCTACGAAGGAGGAACCAGTATCTCTTAAAGAGAAAACCAAACCACTTACACCAAGCATGGGAGTGAAGGAGAAGGAACAGCATGCGGCTTTAGTGACATCTACGTTACCACCATTACCTTTGCCTCCCATGCTGCCTGAGGATAAAGATACTGATAGGTGAGTGCAAGCAAATTTGTCAGTAACTATTTGAAATGTATGTTTGAAGTGAGAAATGATTTGACCTCCCACAATGTATTTCCCACAATAGTTAGTGAAAAGATTATAAGTGAATGAATTCTATTATGCACATTTTAAAATTAAACGCATTGCTTACAAGATGACAAAATTACATTAGGAAATTTAGGAAAAAAAATACCATTGCCTTGAGATATAATGAATATTTCAAGATGAATTAGGTATTATAAATGCCAATAATCTCTTTGCCTGAGTTTTCCTTGATGATCCTATCACAGCCAGTGCATTTTTATGAGTCTGTCCTACATGATACCATTTTCATAAACATATATCTCAGTTATTTCCAAATTTCTGTAGTGGCCTTATGAATCTGTCACTTTCAATAACTTTATGAATTTATCAACTTTCAGTTTGTTGTTGTTGTTAGGTGCTCTTGAGTCAGTATCCAACTCATAGCGACCCTCATAGGGTTTTCAATGTCTGACTGTTTTGGGATTGCCTTGGGAGTGGATTGCCAGGCCCTTCTCCCATTTTTGCGGTGCTGGAAATTGAACTCAGGACCTCAGAGATGCTCTACCAACTGAGCTAAATCCCAGCCAACTTTCAGTTTAGTCTCTCCTTAATCTTATTTTTTTATACATATAGTGTGGCTGACCTCGAACTCATAGCAGTCTTCCTGCCTCAGCCTCCTGAGTGCTAGAATTATAGGCATGCAGCACTACATCCAGCTCTCCTTAATTTTAAATTATTTTAGCTTGTCTTGCAACTAGGGATAAGTCACAATACATTACAGAAAAGTTGTAAAGTCGTTATGTTTTCTTTTAATATGTTTAAAATTGTTTATTATGAAAATTATTTGTTGTTGTTTTTGTTAGGTGCCATCGAGTCGGTATCCGACTTATAGTGACCCTCTGTTCAACAGGGGAAACACTATTGTCAGTGCTTCTCTGCTGCTCATAGGGTTTTCAATGGCAGATTGATTTTTGGGAGGGGGTTGCCAGGTCCTTCTCCCAAGCCTACAGCTTCTGGTGTTCCCAGGTGGTCTCCCATCCAGGTACTAACCAGGCCCGACCCTGCTTAGCTTCCGAGATCTGATGGTTGCAGGCATGAAAATTGGGGGTGTAACTTATTTTGAAACATTCTTAAGAGGATGAAGGTAAGAGTTTAAAATAAATACAGCAAGAATGTTTCTTATGTGTGTCATAGGGTTGAAGAATTGTAGTTATGTGGTTTATCTCCTTACTATGCCATTTAACCATTTTTATTTTTATGAAGAAATTAGAGCTCTTTCCTAATTTTATTTTAAAAAGCAATTATTTGAGCAGTTTTCTTAGCTGATTTTCTTTGTAGAATTTGAAAAGGGTGAATAAATATTACGTGGGCACGTCTTTCAAGTGCTCACTTTGGCTAGCTTATTAAAATTGTATAATTTAAAATGTATAGATGTTTAATCATATTTGTGTTTTATGTTTTCTGAAGTACCTTTTTTTCTACAATCAAAATGTTGCTGCGAGGTCTCAATCCAGTTACATCAGGTGTTATCTAATTGTACTACTCTGTGGTCTTTGCAGGTTTCGCTGTTTTCTAGGAACAGTGGTGGTTTCTAACTGTAGTGACTTCTAAGTTTTGATGAGTTCTGAAACAGAGTCTTCAGCTTGTGTGCAGAATTGAGTCATTTCGTTAATGAGGAGTGACCAGTTACTGAAAATCCAGGATTCTATGAGACTGATGGTTCTGTACTTTATTCTTCATATATATACTTTAGGGGTACCTTTTCATTTGTGATATTTTGAAGAACTCAGCGTATACTCATGTGAATATTTAAGGAGGGTATTCTTTTTGCACCTGCTTTTGATGTGGTGGCTGCACCTTACATTACAGTTTTTGGGGTCCACCTTTCTCCTCTGCTTTTTTCTCTTTTATCTTGTCTCTGCTTTTTCTTTGAATGTGCTTAATATGTGGATATGGAATTTTTAAAAAAGATTCATGAGTACTACTAGCAGTTGGGCTCAAACATAAAAAGATCGTGTGTGTGGCAGTGTTGGATAGTGTTTCTTTCTTTTGTACATAGGGTGGCCATGAGCCAGATTCAACTTAACAGCACCTGACAACAACACTACTACATGTCTGTGTGGTCAAAGATTGATTCAGTATCAGTGGAACTTTATTTATTTCAGTGACTGTTATTTGACTACAAAACTTAAGCGTATGAAAAGGAGATACTATTCTTCTTTTTAAAAATAGTTTTAGGTAATTAAAAGTTACTGTGAAAAAAATGGTTAGACGTAATGCCTTTTGGAATTAAATGGATATTGAAGGATGAATAGAACAGGAGACATTTTTAATATTTCTGGTGTTATGAGAAGTATAATAAGATTGGTTAGTGAGCTATAATAGATGGTTTAGTTTTTTTGACCAGTTATATGTTGTGATACTCAGTTTTCAACTTTCTATGCCTCATTCCATTTAGTTATATCCAAGGGTGAAGATATTTACCTTATTTAACCTCACAGATTAGTTGAAAGGATTAAATGAGTTGGTGGATAGAATTTTGCAAACTGTAAATTGCAATGCATCTTAAGATATTATGATTATTGGTCTTAGTGTAAATCAGGACTAAGGAAGTATTAATAACTGCTTCAGATTAATGGTGCTTGTATTGAAAAAGATGTTGAGAATGGTTAAATATATTATGTAACAGTATAATAAACCTAGTGCTTTGTTTGAAAAGGACCAGTTTTTATAAAAGAGGAGTTGTTGGTTTTTCCCTTTTTATAATGGAGGAGCCACTCTACTCTCCCCACCCGCTTTTTTTCACAGACTTAAGTATTCATCATGAGGGTGGGGTTTACTCAGTTGATACCGTGCTGCTCTGTAACTCCCTCAGGCCCTAGGTTCCATCCCCAGGACTACAAAAGTGGGAGAAGGACTTGGCAGCCTATTCTTGAAACAATCCTGAAAGCAATCAGCCATTGGAAAACCTATGAATGGCAGAGAAGCACTGACAGTGCTGGGCATAGCACAGTGTTGGGTAGAGTACATAGGGTCTTGTACATAGGGTCTGTATGAGTCGGGCCCAATTGGGTGACACCTAACGACGCCAAACAAGTAATCATCGTGGTAATTTTCATATTTAAAATTTTTTTAGGATCCTTGTATATTATTTATTTTTTGCTAAATAGCTATTAATTGAAAATGGTTCATAACCTATTCCTCTTGATGTAAAGAAACATTCTTTTCTATTATTTGCTTTAGGAATACTGATTGTGAAAGGTATCTTTACTTACTTGCTATTCACTGTAAATTTAAAGATCATTTTTAAAAAGAATAATAGCTTGCATGATCTTGTTGGCCATATCTTCAGGAGAACGTTTAGCCTTTGCTTTCATTAAGCATGCCTCCACCAACCCTGATTAACCATCATTGTTACTTTCCTAAATAAGTTGCAGAAGATTGTGAATGTTTTGTGTGACCTCTTGATTTTGTAAATCTGTACTCTACTAGTTGTCACTTTTGAATATTCAAGGACTTGAGAAAGTTGAAAGAATAATAAAATTAATATGCATATAGCATATACCCTCTGTCTAGATTAAGTAGGTAATTTTGCTCTGTGCTAATGTTTTCTACCTAGTTACTTGTTGTTGTTGTTGTTGTTGTTGTTGTTGTTAGGTGCCATTGAGTCGGTATCTGACTCATAGCGACCCTCATAGGGTTTTCAATGGCTGACTGTTTCGGGATTGCATTGGGAGTGGATTACCAGGCCCTTCTCCCATTTTTGCGGTGCTGGGAATTGAACTCCGGGCCTCAGAGACTGCAGTGCAGCGCTCTACCCACTGAGCTAAATCCCAGCCCACCTAGTTACTTAGAAGAGCTAATTAAGAAAGGGATGTGTGTGTATATGTTCACTTTTTTTGCTCTACTATTTGAAAATGAGTTGTAACCATTGTGATACTTTACTCTTAAATATTCAGTTTTCTCCGAAGAATAAGGCCAGTCTGTTTAATCACAGTATCATTTAGGAACCTAGGAGAATTAACAAAAGTTTCATAACATTGCCTGCTACCTATCTATATTCAGTTTTGTACAGTCCCAACTCCATGACTTTGGGAAAGATCTAGATTGGTAGTCTTACAGAATGTCTTACCTCTGGATTTATGTGATTGTTTCTTATTGGTGTCATTTAACTTGTTCTTCTGTAGGCCTTTCATTTCTGTAACCTGGAAACCACTTGTGGTTTGATTAGATTAAGAATAATTTTTTAACCGGAACATTTGGGAAAAGATTTTACATACTTAATGCTGCCCCTACAAGAGGAACACAGTGTCAGATTGTCTTATTCTATTAGTAGTGATATAAGCACTTGGTTAAGGTAATGACCAACATGAGGATCTCTCCATATATAAGGTCTCATTTGTAAATGCTACTTTGGTAGTGTTTGAAGGTCTTTCCCCCCAAAAGCCTATCACCTAATGGTTTAGCATTCATTAATGAGATTGGTCTTAATCTGTTACTATAGTAGAGACTGCAAATGGTGATTTTCTAATTCTATCATTCCTTTTTTTTTTTTTTTTCTGTACTGGGGGTTGAACCCAGGGCCTCGCACTTTCTTTGCAAGTGCTGGACCACTGAGCTGCACCCCAGGTCCCCCACCCCCCTTTTTTTTTTTCCTTTTTTGAGACAGGGTCTTGCTAAATTACACAGACTGCCTCTGGTCCCGAACTTGTGATCCTCTGCCTCCATCTCCCAAGCCGCTGGGATTACAGGCGTGAGCCACTGCACCCAGCGCCTATCGTTCCTTTTAACATTAGTTGTTAATAAAGGTAATATAAATAACATACTCCCCCCATTTAGGAGATTTAGTCATTCTAGTCTTGTGAATTCTTATTCTCTGTGTTACTGTTGGTTACAGTCAGATTACCTGAAATTTGGCCAGTGGTGCCTTTTGGTTGATTCCTTTATCCTTTTGACATGACTGCATTTTTTTAGTGCTTCCTTGCTTTATTGCCAAATAATGTATCTCACTCTCACTTCGAATTCTGCTTCTCTCAGAACTAGTCTTTTTTCCAGATGTTTATCAGTAAGTTTTTTTCAAATATCAGTATTCATTTTGTATAGTTTACATTAGTATATATAATGGATGCATGTACAAATATGTATATATATGTACATGTAAAATTTTTTCTTGACAATAGCATCATGCATTGTACTGTCTCTCAAACCCTATTGAGGTATAATTGACATACAACAAATGATAAACATTTAAAATACACAACTTGATGCATTTTGACAATCGCGTATGCCAGGAAACCATCAGGACAATCAAAGTGAAGAATATCATCACCTTCAAAGTTTACTCATGCATTTGTTGTGCCTTGCTCCTGGCTCTCTCAGTCCCCTGACAACACTAATCTGGTTTCTGTGGCCTATTCTAGAAATTTATAAATTGAATGTAGCACACTAATGAAACAATATAGTCATTTTTTTAACACTTTTTTTTTTTTTTTTTTTTTTTATAGCCTGTCCTTCCATCTGTTTGGCTGTTGCACAGGGGTTCAACACATTTTTCTTTAAGTTAATACTGTAAACTTTGTGGTTTCTTCTGCTATTCTTTTCTTTTTTACTTCTGGTTGACTATTGCTCACCTAAAGAAATGCAATTTAATTTGATGTATTTTGTATCTGACTACATCATATAAAAGTAAAAAAGTGTTATTGCATCCCTTCTAATTCTTTTTTCTCTCTTTTCCCTTTATTGATACATGTTTGTGGGGTACAGACTAATAGCTGCATAATGGAAAAAGCAAATGCTGTGTTACATCACTTTTGGTTACACTTTCATCAACTTAGAAAGTTTATGGAACCTTTCACTAATATATAGTAAAACACATCTACGTTTATGGGTTATGTTTCCCTATTTTTCCCCATGTACTCATGAAGTTGCATCATTAAGATTATCCCCTCCCCCTTTATCCCTTTACATTGTTCGCTCTCTCCTTCCCACCTTCCACAACCTTCGCTTCCCTTTGCTAGTCTCCTCCCTCCTTTCTACTCTTAAATTTTCCCTTCTTAGATAACTTTAATTGCGCATTTTTATATATCTACTTAGGGGGGATTTAGATCAGTTGGTAGAGTGCTGCACTGCAGTCTCTGAGGTCTTGAGTTCAATTCCCAGCACTGCAAAAATGGGAGAAGGGCCTGGCAGTCTACTCCCAAGGCAATCCCGAAACAGTCAGCCATTGAAAACCCTATGAGGGTCGCTGTGAGTCGGATACCGACTGGACGGCATCTAGCAACAACAACAACAACATATATCTACTTATGTATAGGTTTTTTCTTTCTCTAAGATTCACCTCCCACATATGAATGAGAACATACGGTGTTTCTCTTTTTGAGCCTGTGTTAATTCAGGTAAGATGGTATTCTCCAGTTCCAACCATTTTGCTGCAAACGACATTATTTCATTCTTTTTTGTGGCTGAGTAGTATTCCATTGTGTATATGTACTACAATATTTTTATCCATTCTTCTTTTGGTAGACATCTTGGTTGGTTCCATATCCTTGCTATTGTGAAGAGTGTTGCATATAGGGATATGCAGGTGTCTCTGTGGTATGATGACTTGTCCTCTTTTGGGTGTATGCCCAGGAGTGGTATAGGTGGGTCGTATGGCAGTTCTACTTTTAGTTTTCTGAGGTATCTCCATATTGATTTCCAAAGTGGTTGAATTTACAGTCCCACTGGCAGTGTAAAAGGGTTCCTTTTTCTCCATATCCTCAGCAGCATTTGCAGTTATTTATTTTGTTGATCTTGGCCATTATTACTGGAGTTAGATGGAATCTCAGAGTTGTTTTGATTTGCATTTCCCTAGTGGCTAGGGATATTGAGCATTTTTTCATATGTTTCTTAGCCCTATGAATTTCTTCATTTGAGAACTCTGTTCATTTCCTTTGCCCACTTGTGTATTGGGTTATTTGTTGTCTTGGGATTTGCTTTTGTGAATTCTTTGTAAATTCTAGAAATTAGTCCTCTGTTAGATGTGTAGGATACAAAGATTTTCTCCCATTCAGTGGGCTCTTCCTTAACTCTCCTATCCATTTTGAGTTGACTCTCATGCAAATTGAAAGGGGTCTGTTTTCATTTTCCTGCAGATGGATATCCAATTTTCCCAGCACTATTTGTCGACTTGACGGCACCTAACAACAACAATAACAATAACAACAACAACAACATTTGTTGAACAGGCTATCTTTTCTCCTTTGTGAATCCTTAGCCCCTTTGACAAAGATCAGGTAGTTGTAGTTGCATGAGTTTGTCTCTGGATCTTCAATTCTGTTCCATTGGTCTTCAAGCCTATTTATGAGCCAATACCAAACTGGTTTTGCTGATGTAGCCCTGTAGTTTTAAGTCAGGTATTTTGATCCTGCCTGCACTAGTTTTGCAGCTTAAGATTGTTTTGGCTATATGTGCTCTTTTGTGTTTCCATGTGAATTTTTGGGTCATTTTTCTATTTCTGTAAAGTCTGTCATTGGGATTTTAACGAGGATTGCATTAAATCTGTAAATTGCTTTTGGTAGTATAGTCATTTTTACAATATTGATTCTTCCAATCCATGAGCAGGGAAGGTCCTTTCATCTTCTAGTATCCTCTGCAAATTCTTTCTTTAATATTTTCAAGTTTTCCTTGTAGAGATCTTCACAATCTTTGGTTAGATAGATTCCTAAATATTTAACTTTTTGGTGAGCTGTTGTGAAAGGGATTGTTCCCTTAGTTTCCTTCCCTTCCTGTTTATAATTGATGTAAAGGAAGGCTACTGATTTTTGAGTGTTAATTTTGTATTCTGCTACTTTACTGAAGGAGTTAATTAGGTCTAAGGGTTTTCTACAGGAATTTTGGGGGTCCTTTAGGTAAAGGATCATGTCATCTGAGAATAAGGATAATTTGACCTCTTTGCCTATCTGTATCCCTTTGATTTCTTTCTCTTGTCTGATTGCTGTGGCTGGGACTTTGATCACAATATTGAATTGAATAAAAGAGGAGAGAGTGGACATCCTTGTCTTGCTCCTGATATTAGAGGAAATGGTTTCAGTTTTTCTGCATTTAATATGATACTGGCTGTAGGTTTGTCATAAATGACCTTTATGATGTTGAGATATTTTCTTTTTATGCCCATCTTGTCCAGGGTTTTTATCATGAAAGTGTGTTGCACTTTGTCAAAGGCCTTCTCAGCATCAATTGAGATGATCATATGATTTCTGTTTGCAAGTCTCTTGATATGTTGAAGTACGTTGATTGATTTTTGTATGTTGAACCAGCCTTGCACCTGTGGAATGAAGCTTACTTGATCATGATGTTTTTATGTTATTATGTGTATGATGTTTTTTACGGGTTGCTGAATACAGTTTGCCAGGATTTTGTTAAGAATTTTTGCATCAATGTTCATCAGGGAAATTGGTCTATAGTTGTCTTTCTTAGAAGTGTCCTTGCCTGGTTTTGATATCAGGGTGATTTGGTTTTGTACAATGTGTTTGGGAGTGCCCCTTCCTTTTCTACTTTATGAAATAGTTTGAGGAGAATAGGTGTTAATTCTTTGAAGATTTGATGGAATTCTGCTGTGAACCCATCGGGACTTGTGCTTTTCTTTGTTGGGAGCTTTTGATTGCCTTCTCTGTTTCTGTGAATGTACTGTGTCTGTTTAGATTGCTTATGTCCTCCAGGCTTAATTTTGTTAATTCATGTGTGTTAATGAACTTACCCATTTCTTCTGTATTTTCATTTTATTGGGAGTACAATTTCTCATCAGTATTCCCTGATAATTTTCTGGATTTTGTTGGTATCGGTGGTTATGATCTTATTCTCATCTCTAATATTTTCATTTTGGGGCTTTTCTTTCTTTTGTTGAGACTGGCTTGGGGGTGTCTATTTTGTTGATCTTTTCAAAGAACCAGCTCTTAGAATCATTAATTCTTTGAATTGTCTTTTTAAGATTCTAATTGTCAGTGTGTTTTTATACAGTGTAATTGCCTACCCCACCTTCCTCCCTCCATTCCTTCCTCCTCCTTTTCCTCCCTCCCTTTCTTCCTTCCTCCCTCCCTTCTATCCTCCTCACTCCTTCCGTCCCCTCCTCTCCCCTCCCTTCTCCTCTCTTAAACTTTTCTTTCCTTTTTTCCTTTCCCTCCCCTCCCCTCCAATCCCCTCCTTTCCACTCCTCTTCCCTCTCCTCCCCTCCTTCTTTCCTTCCCTCCCTCACCCCACCCCAGGTTGAACCCAGGGCTTTGTGCTGCTAGGCAAGTGCTCTACCACTGAGCTGCACCCCAAGGTTCTTTTTTGTTTTGAGATAGGGTCTTGCTAGGTTGGGCAGGCTGCCTTTGGCTTTGGATTTGAGATCTTCCTGCCTTAGCCTCTGGAGTAGTTGGGATTATAGGCATGCACCACCATACATGACTCACATAACAAGTTTTAGTCCAGTAACACCTTATCTCAACCCCCCCCCCCCAAAAAAAAAGTTGACTCAAAAGATTTTCTCACAGAAATTGCTTTTGGTTATTAGGAGAAGGAAGAAATGGTCTGACTCCTCCCCCGGAACTCTCTCCCCTATCCAGTGTAGTTCCCAGCAGTGTTTATTGAATTTCACTAATTTGAAATGCCATATATAAAAATTCTTATGGATGTCTGTGTGTCTCTATACTTTCTTCTCTAATGACACATTTTATTTTTTTCCCAGTACCTTACTGTTTTAACATCTCTACCTACCACCACCAACACAACAGGTGCATGGTATATTGGTTCTCACACACTCATTTCTATTAAAGGAGCAGGTGGATAATGTGAAGTGAAGAGGATGGGGCTAATTAACGATTAGTGACTAGGCTTGCTGTTTTAATGCTACATTTTAATGCAGGTGTGTAAGAATTTGGGTCCAGTGTTGTAGAGCTTTTGCTTTTTTAAAAAAGGAAGGCTGAGATCTGAATATTTGTGAAATCCTCTGATTTAAAAGTATTGGCAATTCATAAGTTTTTACAAAACATTAGGTAAACTAAATAATATATATTCTTTGACTTCAACCGGTATTCCTGGTCTTTTTAAATAGGTTCCATTTTATTTGACAGAGTAGATCTCAATTTATTATTCTTTTTCAGAAAGTCTCTTGGCAGTTTTTTTGCCTTTCTTTTATTCGTAGACAAAAGTTTATAATCAATCCACTTGTTAAGTAGTGTTTAAAAAATTCTTGCTTAGGCTGTTTTTGGGGGATTCTATTAAATGTAGTAGAGTAATTTGGAGACATACTGCTTGATGGTATTACAATTTTCCTATGCAAAACCTGATTTCTTTCTATTTGTCCACATATAGGTTTATGTTCTTCAAAGTTTTTATTTTCTACTGGTCTTACACATTTCTTATTAAGGCTTTTGTGTTGCTGTAATGGGTAGAAACTTTTTAAAAATCATATTTTCTATTTGATTATTGTAACTATTCAGTAAAAATGTAATGCTTTTAGGTATATTTATGTTTTAGGAAAGTAATACTTGGTAATTCATGTAATGATACATTTGAGTAGAGATGGCCTTTAAAATTAAAACAAATTTTAAATTGGAAGTCAAATTAAGACTTAGTTACCTCATATAGATTTAAATCTTCAAATGAGAATTTTTGATTTTTGTTTCTTATTTTTGGTGTGTAATACAAGTTAGAGACTACAGATTTCTAAAAGTTATTTTAAATAGTCATTTTCAGGTAGTGTTCAAATTGTAACTTTTCTAAAAAGACACCTTTTCTGTGTTTCAGACCTGATTTAGCTACAATGCTCTGGGAATCTGTTTATATAATATTTTATCCTACTGCTTCCCTGACTCTTATCTTCCAAAGCTGTAAACTCCTGCCTGAAAGGAACTGTAGCAGAACGTAGTCATTGTATTTTTGCCAAATCTCCCAAACTTTATAGCATACCTAGCAAACAGAAAGCTCACGATACCTGTTGAATAGGACAGTAGAATCGAGAAGTGGGCTATGTGGTACACTATAAAAATAAGATTACAAACCATTTTCTTTTCAAGTATGCTTTCCCTGTTACAGAACCTTCTAGTGAGTAACAGGGTTATGAAGAGAAAGCACAATGTTACTCTGATTGTTGGTAAGTAGTTTTTGTTAGATGGTGTTAAATGATCCATTTGTTTTACCATATTATTATTCCATAGGAGAAGGAGAGTTGGTAACTAAAATTAAATTATTTATATTGATACTAGCTACTAATTTTGCACCACAGCAGTGTAGTCTCTCTAAATTTTTCCATTATTAAACTCAGAATTACTGATCTCATCATTAGATAAAAGATTTTGTAGTATCTGGGAAAATTCAGATCATCATTTAACAAGTTAAGACATAATTTAAAAAATCACAGCTCTTTATGAATTCATAAAAAGTATAGACCTAAGCCTTAACTCTAAAATATAACATTGTTTTTCTTCCAAAATCAAACTAAATGATCCTATAAAATTAATGAGTTTTGTTGCAAAGCATGATTAGTTGATTTTCAATTTTAATTTATAATTTGGAAGTTGTTGTTAGGTGCCATTGAGTTGAGTCCAACTCATAGCAACCCTCGTAGGGTTTTTGGGATTGCTTCGGGAGTGGATTGTCACATCCTTCTTCCGTATTTGCTGTGCTGGAGATGGAACCTGAGCAACACGGTACCACCTGAGCTAAACCCCAGCCCTACTTTTGAAGTTAAGGCTATATTATTTTAAAAAATTATTTTAGAACAGTTTTAGATTTATAGATACTACAGAGTCTCCGTTTACCTTGTGCTCACTTGCTTCACTATTAATATCTTATTATGGCACATTTGTTATAATTAGTCAATATTGATGTATTATTATTAACTAAAATCCATATGTAGTACTGATTTCCTTAGTTTTTAATCTAATTCTGTGTTATTTTCCCCCCTAAATTTTGTGTTTTGCAATTGAATATAGTGTGTTATTTTAGTTGGATAGTAAAGAAATTTAGATGTTTTGCAATGTAAAATAGTGTGGATTAATATTGGCTAGTGTATGCTACTTAAATGTAAAACATGGCCACGTTTTTATTGCTTAACTAAAATTTTATGTTTTGTTTATTCACTTGACCTCTCTTTCTTTTTTTAGCTTAAGAGGAAATATTTCAGTAAAAGCAGTTAAAAAAGAAGTAGAAAAGAAACTCCGATGTCTACTTGCTGATCTACCACTGCCCCCTGAGCTACCAGGAGGAGATGATCTTTCAAAGAGTCCAGAGGAAAAGAAAACAGCAACACAATTGCATAGTAAAAGGAGGCCTAAGTATGTGCTTACTTTGTACCTGCTAATAAATTGACCAGAAATGATTCTGAATCAATATAAATTATAAAACACAAAATTAAGATTTAAAACAAAAAGTATATTCTCTTAACATAAACACATGAATAAATTTATAGTTTTGAAAAATTTTTCATAATTGCATTCTTACAGTGATTAACAAAATGAAATTAAATTTTCTCTGACAGTTTATTAATTTCTTGGGGTATTGTATATATTAAAAATAATTTGTATAATTAAGATAGCTAAATAACACTGAAATTAAACAAGGTGGAAGTCAACGTTCAGTAAGCTCAAACCAAATTAGTAATGGACAAGCTACTGTTTTCCTTTGTTGTAGCTTCATTTTCCTTCATAATTAAATGCATTCTTCTTTTTGCAAGAGGTGGAGTAGAAGTTTGAAATCTGTATCCTAATTTAACTTCAAAGAAGGACCTGAATAGAACTCTTTCCCTTGAAATCTGTTCATTACTTAAGGGAGTAAAATACCCCTTTTTAAGTTTCTACTGAATGAAGAGAAAGGGTAAGACTTTTAGGGTAGGTCTGATTTTAGAATTGCTGTTCAGATACTGGTTAATGTAGAAATATGAAGTCATTTTCTAGTGTGAGGAGAAAGCTAGAAAGCTTTGAAAATAGTCTCTCATTGAGTACTGTAGTTTTATTCTTTTACTTGAATTTCTGTGATCTACAATATTAAAATACTACAAAATAACATCTTTTTGAAGAATGTGTGATTTTTGTCATATCTGTGTCTATCTTTGCCTAAGTGTGGATTCCTGAGAGTTGATTATATTAATACTGTTTGTACTTTCTTAGAATGAAAACTCTTTATGATGTTTCCGTTTTTAAGATAATGTTATCCAGCTCTAAGTCTAAATTTGTCAAGAAGTTTTATAGTTAAATGTTTGTTAATGTTCATTAACAAACTTCTGAGATTTTTGTTTTCTTTTGTTTTTTTGTATTTTTGAGATAGGGTCTCACTATGTAGCCCAGGCTGGCCTGGAATTCGTGTTCTTCCTCCTTCCACCTCCTGAGTGCTTGGATTACAGGCATGTGTCAGCACACTGAACTCAAACTTCTTTTTTTTTAAAATAGAATTTATACGCACACCCACACAGACACCCCCCCACCCCCCCACACACTTAACACACATGCTTAAACTCTCTTTCCCTCCCTCCCTTCCCCCACTTCCTTCTCCTCCCTTCCCCTCCCTCCCCCCTTCCTTCTCTCATACTTTTTGGAGGTTGGTTAGAGAACTTTGGTTATTTATTTTTTTTGTGGTGCTTGGGAGTTGAACCTAGGGCCTTGCACATATTTGGCAAGTGCTCTACCCTTGCGCTTCAACCTAGTCCACTTTTTAATTTTGAGTCAGGGTCTTGCTGAGTTATGCAGGCTGCATATGTTCTTGAACTCGTAATCCTCCTGCCTCTGGCTTCTGAGTTGCTGGGATTTCAGGCATGAGCCACCATGCCTGGCTAACTTTGACTCTCTCGACTTGTGTTGGTTTCATCAGTTCATTGAAATGTCACTTTTTATTTTTAAAAGCCATTTGTACAAACACTACCACTTATCTTTTCCCAGTTATGTACAGAAGAGACACTATGTAGAAATCATAATTTGGTTTTTATGATAATTTATCAGATTACAGTGTGACTTGTCTTACGCGGTTAATCACAGATATGCAAGGGGAGGGGAAAATAAAGGTTATAAGTTGGGGCAGCGGGTGTATATTGAATTATTGACAGTTTATTCAGTTTGCTTGATTGTATATAAAAACTTCAGAACTATATTTAATAGAATATGTGGGCCTCGCTATGGTGAAATCAAAGAAAAAGATATTGACTGGGGAAAACGCTGCGTGGATAAATTTGATATCATCGGAATTATTGGAGAAGGTACTTATGGACAAGTTTACAAGGCCAGGGATAAAGACACTGGTAAGAATGCCAAGTTCTGGGAGTTGTTGGTTCTATGGAATGTGTTTAATTTCACTTGCTCTTTCAGGAATTTCCAAAGAAGTAAAATCAGATTCATTGTGCTTTTGTTTTAATTTTATTCTGTACACACACTTATGTAAATCAGTACATAAATGTGGGTGTGTGTACGTCTGTAATTTTAAAAGTATTTCTTTAGTATTTGTCATGTGCTGTATGGTGAGATTTAGGATTTTTTTGTTTGTTTGTTTGTTTTTGCTCTTATGGCGAATAATTCTTAAGCTATTAGTAATTGGAGGAAAATGTCTTGACTTGAATTTTTCTTAGTAGTAAGTCTTTTTGTGTTAAGCCTTACACAACACTTTGGCCATACTTTTTTTTTCCTATAGAAATTACCCATGGTGGGGCAGATTAGCAGCTTAATTTTTCAGAACATAACTAAGACCCTGGGAACCCTTCAAAAGACCTCAAAAAAAAAAAATGGGAAAAGTAGCTGTGTCAGAAGCTATACATTTTGCTGAATAGTGCATAGAGCTAGTATTTAGTCTTTCTTATAATTCTTTTTTGACATAGCTGGTAGATTAAAATTGCCAGCTGCTTGAGACTATTTAGTATAGAGAAGATGACCTTTTGGTTAGGAAACTACTGAAGACAGTCATAAGCATAGAGTAATAACTGATATTTATAATGATGTATTATCAAAAAGATTAGATTATAACTTTAAAACATGTTTACTAAAACAAGGGCATATTCTACATTATAGGAAGACTTCATAATAATGAAAAAAGTTGTTTTAATATTAAAAGGATAAGTTTCTTCTAGAAAGCATGTAAGAACAATTCTTTTTTTTTTTTTCTTTAAAGAAGTAGAATGAACATACCTTTGTTTTAGTGATTTTTTTCAGTGCTAGAAATGAGACCCAAGGTCTATGTAAGCTAGGCAAGAACTCTACCACTGAGCCACATCCCAACCCTTAGTTTTTTTGATAGAGTCTTGCTGTATAGCTCAGGCTACCCTTCACTCACAGTCTTCCTACCTCAGCCTCCCAAGGACTGGTATTATAGGCTGTGCCACCACAGCTGGCTATGAATTTTTTCTTATACTGGTGCATGTCTAACCTATAAGGTCTATACAGATAACTCAAAATCTGCCTCCCTTCCCCCCCAAAAAATCCGAATTTGAAACACTTCTGATCCTAAGAATTTCAGATAAGGGATACTCAACCTGTCATGGGTGGGTTTTGTGTGTGTGTGTGTGTGTGTGTGTGTGTGTATTAGATTTTGTCTAATACAAAACTCATTTGTATCTAAATTATGTGGCAATCTAATGTAATAGGGGAAAATACACTACTGAGACACTATCAGATTTTGAATCCGTTTCACTAGTACATAACTGGTTAGCTTTGGGCAACTAATATGTTTGAGCATATTTTCTCTTCTATTCAGAACGATTTTATGCATATCCGAGTGTACTTGATACATTGACTATTCTTCCTTCATTTTTCAAAAATGAATGGTAGTGTAATATACCTACCCTTTGTCGTCTTGTTTTTTTCACTGTATCAGTAGATTCCATAAAACAACAATGAATACAGACCCACCTCTTCCTTTCTAACTTGTTGTATAGTATCATTTGTATAAAGATTCCATAATTTATTTGATAGACTTAATTTCTTGAACGGAAAATATTTGGTATGTTAGAAACTAAAATATACTTTGTCAATTTTAATTTCAAGAGATAGAAATAGAAATTATGCATTGAAATAAATTTAAGAAAAATGCACCAGCTTTTGTCAGCTTATAACCTGATTTTATGTAATTTTCTAATAGGAGAAATGGTAGCCTTAAAAAAAGTACGTCTGGATAATGAAAAGGAAGGCTTTCCAATTACAGCAATTCGAGAAATTAAAATTCTCCGACAGCTTACCCACCAGAGTATTATCAATATGAAGGAAATAGTGACTGATAAAGAAGATGCTTTGGATTTTAAGAAGGACAAAGGTATGTGTGCAGATTTAAATGGATTCTTTGTATTCAGGGTATTTCTAATTTGTAGCTTTTGTTATAGATGCTGACCTTTTGAGTAATTATTGGCTCTATAAAACTATTCCTAAATGTTAATATCTGTTTTTAAATTCAGTAGAGTTGAATTATGTTGAAGAATTGTTATTTACTTTAGTGGTTTTTGAGTCAGCTAAGTAAAGTGTATTTATCAGTGTTACACACAAAGTGTTCACTGGTAGTATTTACCTTTTTGAGCATTAATGCATAATATTTAGTCTTTTTTAGTGATTGAAAAAAGTTTAAAGTGTATTAGAGTGTATTTATCCCACAGTTTTACATTATGAATGTCTTAACATTGACTCCATGACACCTAACAACATCATCATCATCCAAGGAAGCCCTGTGGTACACGTGCATGTTATTTCTTAAAGTATGGAAGCAAAATTCTTACTTGAAATTGCCCTAAATAAACTACATTGGGATATAGTTGTCTTTTAGCAAAACTGCCAACAAGTTAGCTTGTTTACTAATATAGTTACCATCATAGTATATACGATGGGTGAAAGACAGTGCTCTCCTGCTATTACATTTTTAAAAGTTGGAGTAAGATTTTGGAACCAGTGTTGACTTATTGTATAACTTATGCTTTTTTTCAAATAGTCAAATTCTTTTTTCAAACTAAATCTAATGTAAAGCAGATTTAGTAGTTATTTTTGATTGAACATGGTACTTAATCTTCTCACCAGCTGCACACGCACACAGTCTTATCCTTTCAGGGAACATGGTTTAGAAATGATTGATAGACTCTAAGGTAGTTATTTTGCATAAATTATCTTCTATTTAAAAGTATTCCGTATGCCTAGTGGATATCAGAATCATCTTAATTTATGTTACTTCTATTCAGTTTTTGTCCTTAATAAAAAGCCTATATTTCTTAGTTGGACATTTAACCTGATTTGCCTTTTAACTTTATTTTTTATTATTTTTTTTTTACTTCTAATTATATAATAGAAATGGAGGGTACTGGTTTGACTTTAGTTATGGGTTATTAGGATTGTGACCTTATTAGCAAGGCTGTTAGCTCTTTTGAGCCTGTTATCTTCTAGACATAACAGGGAAACATTGTCTCTCTTACCATGTAGCAAAAGTTGAATTAGGACCTTAAACACGAAGGTGGTGTACAAATGTAATTTGTTTTGCATTAACTTATGCACTAGCCAAATTAGTATATTTGCTTTTCTTCCTGCATATTCTGGACCTTCTCCTTTGATCTGTGGGATCACCTTCCTGTAATCTAATCCCATTTTTGCCATTTTTGATTACTCACAAAGGTTTAGTCACATTTGTCTTTGGGTGCTAAGCAAGTGTTCCACCACTGAAGCATACCCCCATTCCCTTTTTATTTTTTGTTTTGAGGCATATTCTCTCTAAATCGTGCAGACTGTCTCTAGCCTCGAGCTTATGATCTACCTGCTTCAGTCTCCAGGGTCACTGGGATTGCAGGTGTTTACTGTAGTGCCCAGTTTGCCAGTAATCTTTTATACCTTCCAATCTTTACATGTGCTCCTTCCCTGGGCTTAAGCCTCTGTACTCCCCCCCCCCCACACACACACTTACAATTTGGAAGGCTGACTTCTTATCCCTGAAGTCTTAGCCTGGATGTTGCTAGTGGTAAACAGACCAGTCTTCCCATTTTCCAGTGCATGTAGACAGTTTAAAATGACTTTTCCTAATAAGTGAGAGTTACTACATTGGTTTATTGCTTTTTTCTTCGTAGGAGCATGGTAACCATACTTTGTTCATCGTTGTGTCCCCATCTAGCACAGTTGCTGCACCAAAGGAGGTGTTAAAATGACTAGTTGCTGAATGAATAAATGAGATCCATTTATAATCTGGTCCAAACTTTAGCACTTTTTAAAAAGACTACTGTTATCTCTGAACAAACAAAGTGTTCATAGTCTTCCTTCAATTTTACTTATGGTCGTAGTTTATTTTTCTTAGCAAATTATAAACTTTCTGAAGCCTTTTTTGTGTTTTAATTGCTTCACAATGCCTAGCACTGCATTTTACAAAACCCAGCTTTTCATGTATTTGCACATTGCATCTTTTCTCTCCTTCCTATAATCTTATTTGTAATTATATGAGTTATGACACATAAGAGTGTGTTTTGTTACATGTAGGTACCAGGTATTAGTTAAATGTATTTGTGTATGTAAGATAATATAAAATTTAAAATATAATTCTTGCTTAATATAGTTTTGATAGGAGCTTTGGTGAGGCAGCATGATTTGGTGAAAAGGGAGCTAGATTTGTAATTCTTCAATTCTAATCCTGACTCTGCTAGCTGTGTGACATTATACTAATTATGATTGTTGTACTGGAGCAGAAAGATAGTTTAGGAATATTGGTTTCATGTTAATGGGCTAGTCAAATACAAGTGTGTTAGAATTTTTAAAAAGTAAAACTGTATACTTAAAATTACTTAAATAGGAAAATTATAGATAATGCAAAAATCATAAAAATATTAGCTTGTGATAATATGAACTTTTGCATTATTACAGCACAAGACATTTGCTGCATAAGAAAAACACTAATAAAAGTATTTTATTTTTTATTTTTTTAATTAATTAATTAACTTCACCACTAGAGAGAGGGTTGATCCCAGGGCTTCACACTTGCTTTGCCAGCACTGTATCACTGACTTGCAACCCCCAGCCCATTTTTTGCTTTTTATTTTGAGACAGGGTCTTGTTAAGTTTTGCAGGCTACCTCTGGCCTCTAGTTTGCAATTCTCCTACCTCTACTTTTCAAGTTGCTGGGATTACAGGTGTGCACCATTTTGCCTAGCACAATAGTATTGTTTTAAAAACTTGCCTTGTGTCTTGATTGAGGTCACTGGTTGGTAGACCGCTTGCCTAGCATGCTTGAAGCCCTGAGTTCAATCCACAG
>VMDO01004859.1:78758-119273 GCA_007922755.1 Pedetes capensis
AAAAAAAAAAAAAAAAAAAAAAAAAAAAAAAAAAAAAAAAAAAAAAAAAAAAAAAAAAAAAAAAAAAAAAAAAAAAAAAAAAAAAAAAAAAAAAAAAAAAAAAAAAAAAAAAAAAAAAAAAAAAAAAAAAAAAAAAAAAAAAAAAAAAAAAAAAAAAAAAAAAAAAAAAAAAAAAAAAAAAAAAAAAAAAAAAACCAATAACAAAAATTTGGGTATATTTAAAAATGGGAAACAATCATGGAAAATTAAGAATGAAAATATGATTTGGTCTTAAAAAAGGCGATCATTGTCCTTAAAAAATCAGTTCAAAAGAAAACATACAAACAATCATCAGGTACATGGAAAAATGTTCAACATCAGTAGTAATCAGGAAAATGCAAATCAAAAGGATGGTAAGATATACAGCCACTCCAGTAAGAAAAGACAAAAAGTTTCTGGAAATGGTGGCACACACCCATCATCCCAGCATTCAAGAAGTTGAGACAGGAGGAGTATAAATTAAAGCTAATCTGGGCGCATGGTTAGGTCAAGCCCAGCTCTGCGCTACATAGCGAGACGTCCCCCCCCCCCAAAAAAAAAGTCTGCTTCTTAATATGTGGAAGCAGAGGAGAATGTATTTACTTGTAATAATTTTGCTACTTATGTTCCTGTGTCACTGTTCAGAAAATCTTTGAACTTGAGCATAAATTATTTAGCAACAGAAGCTTTATTATTTTCTTCCTTCCACTGAAGATTAAGAAAAATATTTTCTGAGTGAGTACAATAATATTCAATTAATATTAAAGATTTAAACTTAGTTTATAAATGTCTGGCTAAAGAAGACTATGCCCTACAGCTGTATGCAGTATAAAGTGAATATTTCAGTGTTCAGATTGAAAACATGAACCCATCAAACCAATGCCATAAGTCCAGAAAAGTAGTATTTTGGTTCTTAAAATTATGTGTCTCCTGTTCAGCTAAAAGTCAGTATTATAATTATTATGCACACATTCATTCAACTATAATATTTTCAGTACTAATGTTTATATAAGGAGGGAATTTGAGCACTTTTTTGACTTGGAATTTTCCTAAAAATTTGATATTCCATAGAAAAGGCTTATGGCCATGTATCACTATTTGCCCCAGGAATAAAGTCCTTAAATGTCACTTCCTCTGTAGTCTCTGGTTCCTGTTTAGAGTATTAGATGTTTCCCTGCACTTGAACTGCATATTATTCTTTGTTCTGTAATGGTATTTTCTATCTCAGTAGACCGTTTGTTTTCATGTCTTATTCCTACTGGAGTTCTGTCATTAACTTTTGAATAACTGATTGGGTGAAATGTAGAAGGAACAAAGTTCTGTGGCATAGGTATAATGTTAAAAGTGAGTGAATTTGGGGAGGAAGAGAAGAGGGCATTCTGATTAATAACTTTTATAACGTGTAATTTTTTACACGGCAGCAAAAGATTGGCATGTATTCTCTAAAGAATACCTTGCTTTGGTAAATTGGGAAAAGGATAGCCTTTTCAATAATGGTGCTGGGGAAACATGGATATCCACTTGCAGAAAAATGAAAACTGACCCACATCTTTCAATAAGCACGAAAGTTAACTCGAAATGGATAAAAGACTTCAACATAAAACCAGAAACTTCAAAATTAATAGAAGAAAGGATAGGCAGTACACTCCAATATATAGGTGTAGGAAAGCATTTCCTTAATAGGACTCCAATTGCTCAAGAAATTGCAACAAGAATAGATAAATGGGATTACATGATATTAAAAAGCTTCTGTACAGCAAAGGAAACAATCAACAGACGCAAGGAAATCTCCACTGAATGGGAAAAAAATCTTTGCATCCTATATATTGGACAAAGTACTAATTTCCAGAATTTATAAAGAACTCAAGAAAGCAATACCCAAGAAAACAAATAACCCAATGCACAACTGGGCAAAGGAACTGAACAGACAGTTCTCGAAGAGGCTCTTAAAGCCATGAAACACATGAAAAAATGCTCAGTATCCCTAGCCATCAGGGAAATGCAAATTAAAACAACTCTGAGGTTCCACCTTACTCCAGTAAGAATGGCCAAGATCTATAAAACAAATAACAAATGCTGGCGAGGCTGTGGAGAAAGGGGAACCCTCTTACATTGCTGGTGGAGCTGTAAATTGGTTCAACCACTTTGGAAATCAGTATGGAGGTACCTTAGAAAACTAAAAATAGATCTAGCATATGACCCAGCTATAACACTATTGGGAATATACCCAAGGGGAGATGAGTCATCGTACCACAGAGACACCTGGATCTCCATGTTCAATGCAGCACTTTTCACAGTAGCAAGGACATGGAACCAGCCAAAGTGCCCATCAACAGAAGAATGGATAAAAAATCTATGGCCCATACACACAGTGGAATACTACTGAGCAATTAAAAAAAAAAAGTGAAATAACGTCATTTGCAGTAAAATGGATGGCATTGGAGAAAATTATCTTAAGTGAACAACACAAGCCCAAAAAAGAGAAATACATGTTCTCACTCATACGTGGGACCTGAATCCAATTTAAAAGAGGGGGAAAAAGTTCTGTACATAAATTGGAACATAATAAAAAACTCATGTAAACGTAGCAGAGAAGGGACAAATTAAGGAGTGGAAAGAAAGAGGGAGGAATCTAGCAAAAGGAAGCGATGATGGGAGAAGACAGGAGGGAAAGGAGGGACAAGGAGGAGGGAGAAATGAGAGAGGGGGTGACCTCAAAGTAAACAGCCCAATTTTAGTAGTCCAGGAAATAATTATAATAATACCAACAATACCAAAGAATGGCAGTAATGCAAATGGACTAGATTATTCATGTAATACTGTTGCCAATGTAAAAAGATAGATGACCATAGAAAAAAGTTTGGACTTAAATCATACTTGGGATGCAAGGGTATATAGAAAAATACTCCCACAAAAAGATATGCAAGTAAAGCCGGGTGCGGCGGTGCATGCCTGTAATACCAGCAACTTGGGAGGCAGAGGCAGGAGGATCACAAGTTCGAGACCAGAGGCATTCTGCGTAACTTAGCAAGACCCTGTCTCAAAAAGTAAAAAAATGGTCTGGGGATGCAGCTGAGTGGTTCAGCACTTGCAGAGCATGCAAGCGTGAGGCCCTGGGTTCAACCCCAAGTATTGCAAGGAAAAAAAGAGGTATGCAAATAGAAGGGAGCCGGCCATTGGTGGGAGGGGGAAGAAAGGGGAAGGGACACAAGAGGGGAAGGAGGAAGTTATCTATGCAATGTACAATCCAGTGCATATATGGAAGTGTCACAATGAAATGCATGTCAGAATGAAACACATCATTGTACATTAAAAATTTCCAGTTAAAAGAATATCTTGCTTCAAAATTACCTACCCTATCTCATTTTCTTAAAAATCTAAACTCATATTCCCATATAATGGAACTGTTAGTATTTTATAAGGTTTGGGAGGTGAGGAACATTGGTTGAGGTGTTCATTCTTTCATTCCACTGGTGTTTAGTCAGCCAGGTTCTAGACCTGGATTGGCCAATTCTCATTGGCCATTTATGGCTATTAAAATTTAAACTAATTAAAGTTAAATAAAATTTAAAGTACAGTTGATTAACTTAATGGCTTAAGTTCTATTAGCCATGTTTTAAGTGCTCTATAGGTACATGTGGCTATTGGCTGTGTTTTGTGCCTTTTATTAAAACAGCTTTAATATAATACAAATATAATTCACATACCATACAATTCATTCGTTTAAAGTATACAATCAGTGGCTATTATATATATACAGAGTTGTGCAACTATTAATTACTATGATTAATTTTTGAACTTTTTCATAATCTCAGAAAGGAGCCCTATCTATTTAGCTATAATCTCTCACTCCCACTTATAGTCCTACATAACCACCAGTCTCTAAGGATTTGCCTATTCTTGACATTTCAGATAAACTGAATCATACAGTATGTGCTTTTTTGTAACAGACTTCTTTCTGTGGAAAGGGAAACCTGGGATACAGGAAGGCTATTGTATACTTCCAAATAAAGGGCAGTACACTCAACAGCTTAGGAATAGAAGGGAACTGCCTCAACTGATAAAGGCATCCTATGAAAAACAAAGATGGCTTTTCTTACCACTTCTATTTAGCAAAATATTTAAGCTAGTAGCCAGAGCAATTCGGCCAGAAAATGAAATAAAAGATATCCAAATTGGAGAAGAAGAAATAAAACTTTCTTCAGTTTTTTTTTTTCTGTGAGTGTGTCTATGTTTGTGCCTGTATGTACATAGACATAGGAAATACAGAAAATCCGATGGAATCTATAAAATATTAGAATTAATAAGTGAATTCAGATAGGTGGCAAGATACAAGATCAGTATACAAAAATCAGTTCTCTATACAAATCATGAATAATCAAAAGTGAAATTAAGAAGCAAATTTAATTTATGATACCCTTAAAAAGTCTAGGAATAAATTGACGAGATGTAAGGCTTGTACCTTAAAAATAGGAAACATCAGTGAAAGAAATTAAAGAAGACTAAATAAGTGGAAAGCATTCTATGTTTAAGGCTTAGAAGACTTAATACTGTTAAGCTGAGACTACTTCCCAAATTTATACTCAACACAATTCCTATCAAAATCATTGCTGGCCTTTTTTCAGAAACTGACAAGCTGATTATGAAAAAATTTATATGGAAATTAAAGCCAGAATAGCCAAAAGAATCTTATGGACAAGAACTAAGTTGGAGGCCTCACACTTCTAGATTTCAAAATTTTCTATAGAGCTAGAGTGATCAGTACTGTGTGGTACTGCCATTAGGATAAACTGTAGGTCAATAATAGAACCAAAAGTCTGGAAATAAGCCCTCATGTTTATGTAAGTCAGTTGATCCTTGTGATTTTGGAATTACTGTATTAGATGACACTAAAAGCACAAGCAGTAAAGGAAAAACATAAATTAGGCTTCATTAGAATTAAAAATTTCTGTCCTCTAGTGGACACTATCAAGAAATGAAAAGACAAGTCATAGAATGGGAGAAAAGTATTTGTAAACCGTATGTCTGATAAGGGACTAATATCTAGAATATATAAGTCTTGCATAAATAATAAAAATGCAGCGTGATTAAAAACTGGGCAAAGGACCTGAATAGGTTTATCTACCAAGAAGATTAGGCAAGTGGCCACAAATCAAATGACATGAAAAGAAGTTCAGCATCATAGCCGCTTGGGAAATGCAAGTCAAAACCACGGTGATATACCATTTCACACCCATTAAGGATGAGTATTGGGGCTGGGATTTAGCTCAGTTGGTAGAGTGCTGCTCTGCAGTCTCTGAGGTCCTGGGTTTGATTCCCAGCACTACAAAAATGAGAGCAGGATGTGGCAGTCCACTCCTCACACAATCCCGAAACAATCAGCTATTGAAAACCTAATGAGGGTCACTTTGAGTCAGACTCGACTTGATGGCACCAAACAACAACAACAAGGATGAGTATTATAAAGCTAAATAAAACAACAAAAGAGAAAACAAGTGTTAGGGAGAATGTGAAGAAATTGGAACCCTTACTTAACTGCTAGTGGGAATACATAATGGTGCAGCCACTGTGGGAAAACATTATGGAGGTTCCTAGTATAGTTAAGGGAGAAGGACGCGGCAACCCACTCCTAAAAAACAATCCGCCATTGAAAACCCTATGAATGGCAGAGAAGCACTGACAAGTGTTTTGCCTGTTGTACGCAGGGTCACTATGAGTCTGAGAGCACCTAACAACAACAACAACAGTATAGTTAAAAATAGAATTTCCATGAACCAGAAATTCCACTACTGCATACATATGTATGCAAAAGAATTGAAATTAGCATCTCAGAGATATCTGACTGGGTAATGTATACTTCCATCTGATTATATAAAAATAATTAAGGAAAAAAAAGTTATTTGAAAACCTATGTTCCATAGTGCCGTAATTCACCATAGCCCAAATGTAGAGACTATCCACGTGTCCTTAGATGGTAGAATCAATAAGTGAAATAAGGTCATCTACATATAATGGAAGTATTCAGTTCTGAAAGTAAGGGAAATTCTTCCATGTGATATTACCGTGTGGATGTACTTTGAAGACATTATGCTAAAGGAAATATGCCAGTCTCAGCAGGACAAATACTATATGTATAATTCCACTGGAGGAGTCAAATTCATAGAGACAGAGAGTAGAGTAGTTGTTACCAGGGCCTAGAAAACGGGGAATGTGGGAATTACTGTGTAATAGGTGGACAGTTTCAATTTCACAAGATGAAAATTTGTAGAGATGAATGTGATGATTGCCTCTGGGCTGTACATTAAAAATGGTTAAGATGATGAATTTTGTTACAAATTTTAAAATTAAAGATGAAGTGATACATGCTACAACTTGGATGCTCCTTAGAACATCATACGCTAAATGTAAAAATCTAGTCACGAAAGACTATTACATGATTCTATTTATGAGAAGTGTACAGAATAAGTAAATTTGTAGAGATGGAAAGTGGATTGATGCTTGTTGGATACCTAGGGAGTGGATTACAAATGGGGAGTGAATGCTGATGGTTACAAGGTTTCTTTTTGTGATGATGAAAATATTCTAAATTTTGTTATGATGATTGCCCAACACTGAATACACCCAAACCAATATAATTGTGTACTTTCATGGGGGTGAATTATATAGTAAGTGAATTGTATTTCAGTAAATCGTAGGGAATAAAAGTCTAGCTAATTTCCAGGACTTCTGGGTGAAAATACTGAATAAATTGAGACAGAAATAGTGAAGGGGGCGGTGTCAGTTATGGACTATGAGGCCAGAAAGACAGATTAGTGCTCCAAATGATTGACCTTAAATACTATACCTAGGAACCAAAATATGAATAAAACTTTTATTTAACAAAATAGCATAGTACCTATTGTGCATTTTGACCAGCTTTCATAGTCATTTTGATTTTTGACAATGTGCAGGTGAAAATTGGTATCTATTTAATATCTTAAAGTTTACTATGGAGATTAAACAGCTTCTAGTACTTGTTGTTGTTAGGTGCTGTGGAGTCAGATCTGACTCAAAGCACCCTGCGTAGTGTTTTCAATGGCTGATTGTTTTTTTGGGATTGCTTTGGGAGTGGATTGCCACATCATTCTCCAGTTTTTGCGGTGCTGGGGATTGAACCGAGGGGGCCTCAGAGAGTGCAGAGCAGCGCTCTACCAACTGAGCTAAACTCCAGCCCCTTCTTGTACTTAGAGGCCATTTATATATTTTTATTCATATATTATTTATTTCCCATTTCTTCTTTTATTATTAATAATTTTTCTTAGTGTACAAATTAATGGGTCTCATTATGACATTTTCAAACGTGCATAACATGGCTCATGTTCTCCTTCCCATAAACCTCTCATGTCCTCAATACCTCTCCTGCCAATTCCCTTCCTCCCTACAAATAGCCCTCTTCTGTGGGCATGCCCTCTAGGGTACCAGTGGTTTTCAAATAGATTTCAGATATATTTCTAATACAGTGAGATTGTTCATTTCTTAAGTAAATTATGTTTTAAAAACTAGTCAGGCATCTGGGTTTCTTTGCTCTGTGTGTGTGTGTTTTCAGTATGGGGGAGGATACTGAACCTAGGGCCTCATGTATGCTTTGCAAGCACTCTACCACTAAGCTGCACTCTAGACCAGTTTTTACTTTTTAAGACAGGGTCTTGCTAAGTTATGCAGGCTGCCTCTGGCCTTGAGCTTGAGATCCTCCTGCTTCAGCCTCCCCAGTCATTGGTATTACAGGCATGCGTCACTGCCTCTAGCTCCACACATATTTTTAAGGGTAGTGATCAATAAGATTTTGTTGGGTTGAATTGAGAAGAAAAATATTTGTAACACAAATTATAGTTTATCCCACAATAGCCTAATAGCCTTTTCATGATTATGAATTTTGCATAACCAGTAGAAGATAGGGGAAGGCTGTTTTAGTTACATTTAATAAGAAACGCCAAATAATGGTATTCAAGAGAAAATAATTAAAATCTCTCTTTGGAATGACTTTATCCTCTGAGTTACAAGAAATGTAGAGTTAGCGCTATGTTAAAAGAACATGAAGAGACCAGAATGTGTAGGTGCCCATCAGGGGGTGGCCCGTGGTAAAAGGCTTATCAGGAGTTTAAGAGAAAAAGAATCTATGCAAAAGTAGGAAAAGAGTTGGTAGGAATGAAAAGGACAGTGTCTTCCCCTGGTCAGTTACTTCCTGAATTGCTGAACAAGAAATCAGAGTTGAGCATTCCTAATCTGAAATCTGAAATGCTACAAAATCAGAAACTTTTTGAGTGGCAGCATGATACCATAAGTGGAAAATTCCAACCATGAAATTGTTTCATGCACAAATTAGTAAAAATATTGTATAAAATTACCTTCAGGCTGTGTCCATAATTTGTATATGAAACAGATGAATCTCATGTCTAGACATAGGTCCTGTCCCCCAAATATTTCATTCTGTTTATGCAGTTATTCTAAATTTTGAGATCCAAAAACTTCTGGTCCCCAGTACTTTGGGTTAGATACTCAACCAGTATGTGCTTTTAGACAGGTGTTACAAGGGGTTATGTTAATAGGTATAACGCTTAAGAGCATGTGTTTGTATCCTTGCTTTTCTGCCTACTTATGTTTTCCCCATTGGGAAAAAGGGAGTCATAATACCTGACTGATGGGTTTGTTGTGCTTATTTAACGTAACACTATATGTCAAGCTCTTCTAGAATGGCACACATAAAGTTAGCTATAAGTATAGATGGATGAAAGCAGAATTAGATCACTAATAGAATAATTTTTTTTTTATTTGGCAGAGAAGGTGGAGATTTGGAAGAAATGAATATTTTAGCGTTAGTTCTGTAGTGTAAATGCATTATGGGGAGATCAAACATCTGGAATGTTTTTTGATCTGGAATGATCAGAAGTTATATTTTAAAAACTAACTTTTGTTGTCGGGTCCTGTGGCACATGCCTGTAATTCCAGTGACTAGGGAAGTGGAGGCAGGAGGATTATAAATTTGAGGTCAGAGGCAGCCTGCATAACATAGTAAGACCCTGTCTCAAAGTCAAAAAGATAAAAAAAGGGTTGGGGATTTAGCTCAGTGGTAGAACATTTTCAAAGCTTGTGTGAAGGCCTGAGTTCAACCCCTAAGTTTTTCTTACAGCTTGAAACCAGTCTCTAATTATTAATAGTAAAAGTTGTAATGAAAAACGAAAACCTTCAATCACATCTGACCAGCAGGGAGTGATTGGTTAATCCATTAGAAGGAAAAAAGTGAATCACTGGTTTGTTAACAAACCTAACAGGCAGAGAAAGCAAAGCAGAAGAGGGAAACTTAGTAGGAGGCAGTAAGAAAGATAGACACAAATACCAGAAGCCATCTTGTGGGTTAGAAGTGGGGAGTTGGAGAGGACATTAAGGAGCAGATGCTCTGACATCAAGAATATTATGACCGATATAAATTAAGATACAATTCGGCAGGTAAATTCTACATTGGAGGAAACACACATGGCAAGGGATGGAAGCACATAACACTATTTAAGACTTAGAAGCCACAAGGATACCTGTTTCACTGCTGTACAGTTTTTCAGCCCTCTTTAAGGAAGCTAATAATAAAGCACTGTTTCTTTGTGATGGAAATAGGAATGGGACAATCAGGCTGGGGTATTGTTTTATTTTTGCCATTTAGCAGTTGTATTATCAGTAATCCTGCAGTTATAGCACTGTGGCGTCTGATCCTGTTAGATCTCGGAGCTAAGCAGGGTCCAGCCTGGTTAGTACTTGGATGAGAGACTGCCTGGGAACACCAGATACTGTAGACTTGGGAGAAAGACCTGGCAACCCACTCCCCAAAATCAATCAGCCATTGAAAACCCTATGAATGCTGTTGTGCATAGGGTTACTATGAGTCCGACACCAACTCGACAGCAGCTAACAATTATTAGTAAATTCTTCACTGTCTCTGTGAAGGGAGGTAATTGTACTTTTGGGATTATTGTAAGTCTTAGATGATGTATGATGCATTTTCACTTTTGTAGTAGTTTACCAATCTTTGTATTTTAACATTAGAATCAGCCTATTTGTGAGGATGTCTGCAGGCATAGCACCCTGGCATTCAATCCCATCTCATCTTAGAGGCTAAGCAGGGTTGGCCTTGTTAGTGCTTGGATGGGAGACTATCTGGGAATACCAGGTGCTGCAGTCTAGAGAGAAGGATCTGGCAGCTCATTCCTGAGACAATCTGCCATTGAAAACTCTACAAATAGCAGAGAAGGTCTGAAAATGGTGCCAGGCATGGCATAGTGTTGGGGGAGTGTTTCATCCGTTGTACATAGGGTATCTGTGAGTCATACCCAACTTGATGGCACCTAACAACAACCAACATATATGAGAATATCACTTTTCATCTGACAGTTTATAGGTATTTTTAGATGCTGTTAAGTTGGGTCCAACTCATAGTGACTGTGTACAACAGAATAAAACACGCCCTGATGCTGTGCCATGCCTGGCATTATGTCAGTGCTTCTTTGCTATTCATAGCATTTTCAGTGGCTCATTGTTTTACAAATGGGCTGCCAGGTCCCTCTCCCATTTTTGTGGTGCTAGGGATTGAACCTAAGACCTCAGCACAGAGGAGCACTCTACCAACTGAGTTAAATCTCAGCAATACTGGTGGCATAGCTTTCATCATCAAAGCAACACTCAGCCCCCACAGTATGCCAAGTTGACAGACACATGGGAAATATAACAGGAGAAACTTTATATAATAATTGATCCATTATACAGTCCACATAAGACATTCAAATTTTTTATTTCTTTGAGTTTATGTTTAGAATTTTATTGAAAGTCAGGTATTACAGAGTTGGGAGGTTTTGTGTCAGGTGTCATATCTTTAAAAGTATACTATTTGGTGTTGAAGAGAAATATTAGCTGTGGCATAACTGTTCTTTTAAAGAGATAGACACAGTTCTTTATAGCTCAAAAAATTTATTATAAAAGTACATAAACAGGCAATAAGAAAAAATGTAAGAACAAACAGCTGTACTAAAATAATGTAATTTAAACAGAGAATTTTATTTATTTATTTATTTTATTTATTTATTTATTTTTACCTATAAAAAACTGGTAGTGTTTTGGTGGTTTTATTTATTTATTTATTTATTTATTTATTTATTTATTTATTTATTTATTTTTGCCATACTGGGGGTTTAACCCAGGGCCTTGCACTTGCATGCTCTGCAAGTGTTGGATCACTGAGCTGCACCCTCAGCCCTACTTTTTTTTTACTTTTTGAGACAGGGTCTCACTAAGTTACGCAGACTGCCTCTGGTCTCGAACTTGCTATCCTCCTGCCTCTGCCTCCCCAGCTGCTGGGCTTACAGGCGTGCGCCACCGTTCCCGGCTACTGTTGTTTGTTTTTTTTGTGGTACTGGAGGATTCAACCCCAGGGCCTTGCACATACTTTGCAAGTGCTTTACAACTGAGCTGTACCCTAAACCCCTTTTTAAAAAATGTTTTATCTTGAGACGGGATCTTGCTAAGTTACACAAGCTGCCTCTGTCCTCAAACTGGTAATCCTCTTGCTTCTACCTCCTAAATTGCTGGGATTACAGGTATGTGCAACCATCCCTAGCATGGTACTGTTTTTTTTAAAAAACTTACCTCTCTTGATTTTTTAGAATTATGAAAGTAACATTTGGTTTAGTTAAAACATTGGAATACAGAAATAAAAAGCATAAATGAATATTGGGGGAATATATGCATATGCAGCAATGCAATAACATGGCCCACAATGAAGAGACATGAGTTTCCCTCTTTTCAGATTTTTCCAGGCATTTTTGTACATAACAAGCATGCATTATTTATATATTTTTATGAAATTGAAGACATAATATGCAATATTCTGAAATAGGTATTTTTATATTCCATTATATGGTCATTAAAAAAAGAGATAGTGTTCTGTAGTTCTGTAAGTTGGATGTATTTTATTTTATTAGATTTCCCCCATACATGTATTTAGGTTATTGGATTTTAGCTTCTGCTAACAGTGCTTTACCAAACATTATTCAGTGTAAGTCTGTCTGTATTTGAGTTTGTCATGCTTCAACAATGGGCTCAAACATAAAAAAGTTCATGTGTATGGCATAGTGTCCAGTAATGTTTTGTTCTGTTATACAGACTGTCACTATGAGTGGAACACAACTAGACAGTACCTAACAACAAACATAGGATACATTTCTAAAAGTGGGCTAGGTTGAACAATTCTTTTTCATTCATATTAACAGTTACAACTAAGTTAACTTACAAGAAATCTTATGCCAGTTGGTGCTGTAATCAGAATTTTGTGTGAGTGCCTGTTGTAATGACATATAGTATATTATTGATTTTCCATTTTTTACCTATCTAATAAGAGAAGTTAATACTTTTTTCCATATTTTGAAGTTACGCAGTTTTTCATGTTTTTTCTATTTCTGCAAATGCTTGTTTTTCTGACACTTTCTTACTGATTGGAGAAATTTATTAAAATACAGATATAAGTGTTTCATGTGTCATAGATTTTTTTTTTCTATTTGTCTTGCTTACTCTTAACTTTGTTTTTCTATGTTCTTTGTTATTATAAATCTTTTTGTGTCTCTTGTGTCCATTTGGTGGCTTTTTATTTTTTTAAAGGGAATGTGGATTTTCTCATGCTTTAGAAGGGCTAGTCCTTTGAAAATTTACAAGAATGTTTTTCTGGTTTTTTTTTTTAACACTTAAAAATATTTTAATATTTAAATCTCTCATCTCACACTTGTCTGCCACCTTTATTCTGTCTAAAGTTCCTACATCTTTTGGGTTCTTTTGTTCCACTAATTCTTTCATATGTCCTGCTACCATACCATACTATTTTAATCATTGCAGCTTTACACTGTGTTTTATTTTCTCATTTGGAGCAGTTTCTTCTCTCTTAAAAAAGATCTTGCTTATTTTTATTCGTTTACATGGATATGAGGTCTGAAAACTTACCAGTGGAGAATTGAATGGAATTATTAATGTAATGTTATAAAGTAAAAATTGTCATAACTTTTAAGAGATTATTTAAAGGCATGGTAGCATGCCTTGGACACACTAAATGCAAGATAAACATTTAATGTTGCTATAATAACATTATTATTATTAAAAATGTAATATGTCCTTTAATTCTGCAATTCTGTTTTTGGAGACAAAAGTTATCATGACTTCATAGTTATAGCTACAAGAATGTTCTTCATAGTATTGCTTAAAATAACAAAACGTTGTTGTTGTTGTTAGGTGCCGTCAAGTTGGGTCCGACTCATAGTGACCCTATGTACAACCGAACGAAACACTCTCCGACACTGTACCATGCCCGGCATTATGGTCAGTGCTTCTTTGCTATTCATAGGGTTTTCAATGGTGTATTGTTTCAGGAGTAGATTGCCAGGTCCTTCTTCATAGCCTGCAGCACCTGGTATTCCCAAGTGGTCTCCCATCCAAGGATAAACCAGGCCAACCTTGCTTTAGCTTTGGAGATGATGGTGCTGTGGCTGCAGACTATCAAAACATTAGAAACAATTTAAAAATCTAACAAGGAGATTATTTAACAGAACTGTGGCATATTACTACTGTGGAATGCTATATAGCCACTAAAGTTATGTCAATGTTAAATGATAAGGAAAATTATTCATGTTATCTCTTTAAATAGAAAACATTTATAAAGGCATAGGTAAAGTTTAATTTAATTTTTAATTTTAAAATGTATTCCTGGAGCATAAGGAAACTTTTTGGGGGTGATGAATATATTTATTGTCTTAATTATAGCCACAGTTTCTCTGGTGCATACCCTATGTGAAAGCTACTTAAATTTTCCTCTAAATATGTACAGTCTATTATTACCACTTGTTGAAGCTGATAGAATTTTTTTTTTTCTGTTAAAGTGTAATAAACTTAAGCAAAACTGTGGAATTTATAACCTCAAGAAAAAGGACCAATAGGATATACATTTATATAGAAAGAGATTTATTATAAGGAATTGGGTCATGTGATTATAGGGGCTGGCAAATATGAAATTTGCAAGGCTACAAAATTTGTTGGATTTTTTTTTTTTTTCTTTTTAGGCTGGAAATTGTAACAGGAGTTGATATTATAGCCTTGGGTCCAAAGGCAGTCTGGAAGCAGAATTTTTTCCTCTTTTGTATGTCTTAGTCTTTTCTCTTTTTCTTAACTGACTGGATAAGGGCCCATCCACATTATGGAGGGTCATCTTGTGTCAGAGTCTACTGATTTAAATGTTAATCAAACAGATTGAGTATCTCTTGCCTGAAATGCTTGAGACCAGACTTATTTTGGGTTCCATAATTTTTTGGATTTTGGAATACTTGCATATCCATAATGAGGTATATTGGGGATAAGACATGTCACATGAGGTTAGGTGCAGAATTTTACACTTGATGGAGGTTAAAAAGCTTCAGACTTTGGAAAATTTTGGATTTTGGATTTTTGGAATAAGAATGCTTTGTCTTTATCTGAAAAAATAGCTTAAAAATAACAGCTTGATTGGATTTGACTAAGTTACAGGGCACTACAGCCCATGAAATCTACCATAACACTATAACAGGGTTATTTCTTCAGAGTAATAGGAAATCTGACTGAAATGGTTTTAATTTGTATGGGAATCTGTTAGCTTACATGAGAAGAGGGCCAGAGATAAAAGGGCAGGAGTTATAGTAGGTTGATTTAGTGACATAAAGATATCCTCAAAAACCCAAGTTCTGCTATAGTATCTGCTTCATCTTTACTTGCTTGAAAGGGCAGATGTTTGTATCTAGGGAAGGCCTGGCTCCTCGTGGCTTTCTGAAATGCAAGGCATCTCTCTTGGGGGCCTGCCTTATTGCCTTTGATGTCTATGTTCTTCCCATTTTTAAGTTATTCATCTGTCAGTTTGCTGTACTGTGGGGGCTTGTGTGTTGATGTGAAGCTGAGAGGTATGCCACCGGTGTTAGAGACCAGCTGGGTCACCCATAGTGGACAGGTTTAAGCTGAGCTTCAATATTAAGACTAGGGAGAAGGACATGGCAGCACCCTCTTGAAACAGCCATTGAAAACCCTATGCATATCAGTGAAATACTGTCAGATATAGTGCTAGAAAATGAACTCCCCAGGTTGGAAGGCATTCAAAAGATGACTGGGGAAGAGTTGCCTCCTCATAGTAGAGATGACCTTAATGATGCGAATGGAATAAAATCCCAGGGACCTCGATTTGCTGATGTGGCACAAATCAAAATGAGAAGGAGCAACTGTTAACCGCCATTGATAATTGGAATGTGCATAGTATGAATCTAGTAAAATTAGGAATCCTCAAAAGGGAAATAGCATAAACTTTGACATTCTAGGCATCAGTGAGGTGAGCTAAAATGGACTGGTATTGGCTATTTTGAATCAGACAATCATATGGTTTACTATGCTAGTAAACAAAGAGTAATGGGGGTATATTCATCATCAAAAGGACATCTCAAGATCTGTCCTGAAGTACAATCCTGTCAGTGATAGAATAATATCCATAAGCCTACAAGGAAGGCCAGTTAATACAACTATTATTCAAATTTATGCACTGACCACTAAGGCCACAAATGAAGGAAAGGAAGATTTTTACCAGGTTCTGTAGTCGGAAATTGATCGAACATGCAATCAGGATGCACTGATAATTACTGGTGACTAGAATGTAAAAGTTGGAAACAGAAGAAGGCTCAGTAGTTGGAAAAATATGGTGTTGGTGATTCAGAATTTTATCACACAATGACTTTTTTATTGCAAATACATTTTTTCACCAACATAAACATAAAGTGAAGCTAGATTCAGAAGTGGGCATGGGACTAGGAACAGCATTGCTGACACTGGGTGGATAGTGGCCATTAACAGAAAACGCCAGGACAGTGTCAAGGTTTTATTGACTATGCAAAGATACTTGACTGTGTAGATCACAACAAATTGTGGATAACATTACAAAGAAATACGAGAACACTTAATTGTACTCGTGAGGAATCTATATACATGGACCAGGAGTTAGTTGTTTGAACAGAACAAGGAAACATTGCCTGGTTTAAAGTCAGGAAAGTTGTGCATCAGGGTTGTATCCTTTCGCTGTACCTCTTCGATCTCTATGCTGACCAAATAATATGAAAAGCTGGACTTTATGAAGAAGAACGTGGCATCAGGATTGGAGGAAGATTCAGGGACAACCTGTGTTATGCAGATGACACAACTTTGCTTGCTGAAACTGAAGAGGATTTGAAACATTCACTGATGGGATCCAAGAACATAGCCTTTATGGTTGGATTGCACCTCAACATCAAGAAAACAAAACGCCTTACAACTGGGTCAGTAAGCAACTGATAAATGGAGAAAAGATTGAGATTGTCCAAGATTTTGCTTTACTTGATTCTGCAATCGGCACCCACAGAAGCAGCAGTCAAGAAATCAAAAGACACATTGCATTCGGAAAACCTGTTGCAAAAGACCTCTTTAAAGTGTTGAAAAGTAAAGATGTCACATTGAAGGTGTCCCTGAATCATGCCATGGTATTTTCAGTTGCATCATGTGGTTGTGAAAGCTGGACATTGAATAAGAGAGACAGGAGATTTGATGCTTTTGAATTATGGTAGTGGAGATCAATATTGAATATATCACGGACTGCCAAAACAATCAACAGATCTGTCCTAGAAGAAGTGCAACCAGAGTGGTCCTTGGAAGCAAGGATGTCTAGACTGTGTCTTATGTATTTTGGATATGTAGTCAGGAGGGACCAATCCCTGGAGAAGGAAGGAAATCATGTATGGGAGAGTGGCAGGTCAGTGAAAAAGAGGAAAACCCACAACTAGGTGGATTGACACAGTGGCTGCCGAAATGGACTTAAACATAAAAAAGATCGTGTGCATGGCACCGTGTTGGGAAGTGTTTCATTCTGTTGTGCATAGTCACACTATGAGTCAGACCCAACTAGAGGGCACCTAACAACAATAACAATTGTGTCTATAGGACATATGGAAATTGACAGCTTCTTTTTTGTGTGTGTATTATTGGAGGGTTGATCCCAGGGCCTAGTGCATACTTTGCAAGTGCTCTACCACTGAGCTGTACTCCCAGCCCATTTTTTATTTATTATTTTGAGACAGGGTCTTGCTAAGTTACACAGGCTGCCTCTGGCTTTCAACTTGTGATCCTTCTGCCTCCGCTTCCCAAGTCACTGGTATTACAGGTGTGTACCACATGCTCGCCTGCAGCTGTAGCCCTGTGTCATCCGATCCTGTCAGATCTCGGAAGCTAAGCAGGGTCAGGCCTGGTTAGTACCTGGATGGGAGACCGCTTGGGAACACCAGAAGCTGTAGGCTTGGGAGAAGGACCCGGCAACCCCCTCCCAAAAATCAATCTGCCATTGAAAACCCTATGAACGGCAGAGAAGCACTGATAATAGTGTTTCCCCTGTTGTACAGAGGGTCGCTACGAGTCGGATACCGACTCCACGGCACCTAACTACAACAACCACATGCTCAGCTCAGTGTTTTATTTTAATGTATATAATTACTTCCTGCTCTTCTTCCATTGCTGGGCTTGTGCATTGTCTAAATTCATTAGTCTTAGATTTTTAGGGACCAAACTTCAGTTTATTTGGGGATCTTATTTTAGCATTTTCCTTTATTTCAGCATCACATTTTAACTCTTTCAGACAGAATGAAGAAATTATGTAACAAGTATTTGTTGCTAATAGTGGCCTTAGAGTTGGGTCTGGCTCATAGGAAGCCCTATGTAAAACAGAACAAAACACTTCTGGGCAACGTGCCATGCACATGATCTTTTTTATGTTTAAGCTCATTGTTGCAGCCACTATGTCAATTCATCATTATTTGTTGAGTTAAATACCAGGCATTCTTCTAGGTGCTGGAAAGAGGCAGTAAACTAGATAGACAAGGTCCCTCTCTCATGTTGCTTATATTTTGTCATAAGAACTGAGTATTGGGGCTAGAGGTAATGTTAGGGGAATAGAGGAAATTTCTTCTTCCTTTCTCTCTCTGCCTCAACTTGAATAAAACGAGGGCCAAAGAAGAATGGAGAGATGTACCGATCTATCCTTAGTAGTACACTGTATAACTGAGAACTCTTAATGTTAGAATAAACCACTTCCTTCTCATATTAGAGCTAGAAATGTTTTCTAGCACTTACAGATGAAAGACCTACTGGAAGAAATGCTTTTTGATTTCCTTGATGATTACACACAGAAATGGTTATGGATTTCATATAAGCGTCTTAAAATTTTACACATTACAAATAATTAGTTTTTGATTATTTTGTTTTCAGAAGCCTTGTTTTGAAGCCTTTAGCTTTATCGTTAGAATTCTTAAATTCTCTTTAAATTTTCTTACTTCATTATTTCTGATGTTGAATGTAACAGAGCAGAGTTGTAATGTAACGTACTTTATTTTCTGATCATTTTCTTAAAGTAAAGATATTTGGAATTGTAAAGAATGATTTTCTAAGCCTCTAGCTAGGAAGCTCATATCTCATGATATATTTTGTCCTTCTGTTACACCTGACCTAACCTTCAACCTTGAATTTGCGACTTTTTAAAATATTATACCCATTGAAGAAAAATCTTACAACTCTGCAGGATATTTTCTCAGATTTGTGATCTACAAAGCTGGACTTAGGGCTAGTAGCCCATTCTTCTGTCCTCAGCTCCTCCTTCCATTCTACAAAGGAAAGAGGCCTGTCCAGTTTCTTTTCTTTTTCTCTTAAATAGAAGACATTGCTTCATATTCTGCAGAGAAAGTCACACTTAAGTCTGTGGGAACTCACTCTCAACTTTTAACTTTCCATGTAGTTAACCTCACTCTGGACTCAGTTCACTCTTAAGTCTTGGGGCAGTAATATTTTTCCTTCCAACCTGAAGCTAACTCTTCCACTTCCAAGGAACTTTGATGTATTATCTTTTCTGTATTTTTGCCCACTTCCTTCTCCCATACCTCCTTTCATTCAGCACTAAACCTACTCAGATTGTAACTGTCTTTAAAAAAATTTCTCCAATTTGAGTCTGCTTATGAATCATTACTGCCTTGTTTCTTCCCTTTGTCACCAAACTTTATGAAGGAGTAATCAGTACTTGCTGTCTGTACTTCCTCACTAGTACTCAAGTTTGTCTCAATTTTCTCACTACTTTACAAGATAAGGGCACTAATAATTTCTTGCTAAAACAATAGAAATATAGAATTTTTTCCCCCTTGTTTGACATGAACAGTGTTTTCTCATTCTGACTTGGTTCTTGACTCTTCTGGCTCTTTTGTGAACACCCCCTGACACTGCCACCGCAGTTCTAGTGGGTTGAACCCAGGCACATACTTTGCAAATACTCTACCGTGGAGCTGCACTCCAGCCCCTTTTTTATTTTTTATCTTGAGTCAGGATCTGGCTAAGTTACTCAGGTGGCCTCTGACCTCTATCTCATGATCCTGCTGCTTCCAACTCTTCTGGCTTTTCTGAAGGATCTCATTGAGGTTTGTTTTCTTCCTCTCTGGTTGTTGCTTCATAGCCTAGTTCACTGTTTTTTTTTTTGTTTGTTTGTTTTTGTTTTTTTCCCTCATCCTTTTTTTGTGGCACTGAGGAGTTAAGCCTGGGGCCTCACTCATGCTTTTTACAAAAATTTAACCGAGCCATACCGTGCCCCCCCGCCAGCTCATTTTTTTTTTTTTTTTTTACTTTGTATTTTGAGACAAGGGTCTCACTAAGTTATGCAAGCTTCCTCTAGCCTCAAACTTGCAATCTTCCTGCCTTCCTGAGTTGCTGGGATTAAAGGTGTGTGCCACTACGTTCTGCTTTTGTCTCATCCTTAAATGTTGATGTTCTTGAGGTGTTTTCTTTGGTCCTTAGTGGTCTTTCCTCTCCCCAAATGCTCTCATAATCTATGGTGTTAATCATAATTTTCTCTATGCCATTACTGTTACATAAAAATATTTCCAGATCTGAGTTCCAGGTAGGTACAACAATTCAGATGATACAAGGCATGATCAAAAGATCCGGTAAATGTTTAGATGAAAACAAAAACCATTTATTAGAGTAAAAATTTATGACAGAACTGCTTCACAAAGTGGGAAGTACAGTGGAATAAGTGTTTGAAGCTGGGTGTGATATTTTGAGGGGGATTAAAGCAATGTCCTCTATCGTAATTGTTTTTATTTAAACATTCACTATATTTTTTGATTACACATCATCTCTCTCTTTTTTTTTTTTTTTTTTTTTGCGGTACTGGGGGTTGAACCCAGGGCCTTGCACTTGCATGCTCTGCAAGTGCTGGAGCACTGAGCTGCACCTCCAGCCATTTTTGTACTTTTTGAGACAGGGTCTTGCTAAGTTACGCAGACTGCCTCTGGTCTCGAACTTGCTATCCTCCTGCCTCTGCCTCCCAAGCTGTTGGGATTACAGGCATGCGTCACGAGTCACAGCTTCTGGCACATCATCTCTTTTGACATTTTGGAACAGTATCTCAAAGTCAGTATGCCCTTACCCCCATTTTATCTTTGAGGATACTACTACATTTTAAACCTGTAAGGAAAGCGGTAGAATATTGCAGTGATTTTATTTACATATTTGTCTGCAGTAGTAATTATGAAGCCCTTGATGTCAGCACCTCTTACTTTGTACTTACAAAAAATTTGTTGGCTTTTTTTGACTAAAGTTTCATAGGTAAAATTTCAGAATAATAAAGTCTTTATACAGAATATATAATTTAAAAAATAAATTTGCAAATACAGCTTTTTTGGTTCAAATTCACCATCTCCACTTCTTGTGTCTACTTCTAGCTTTTGCATACTTCTTAAGTCTTGAACAAATAGTGTCTGGATTTAGGCAAATAATTTCTAGAATGGATAATTGAAAGTTCATTGGTCCTTTTCTTGAAGAGTTTCCCCCATTGGGAATGATCTTATTGAACACTTTTAAAACGCATTTTTGTAAAATATGCTACCTTTGATTTCACCTTGCTTTTTATAATGTTTTGAATATGTATGAAATACTCTTTTGGAATCAGTCAGTGAAAATAAGTTTCATCTCATTTAAATATATACCATTAGACTTACCATCATCATCATCATCACTGGCAGTATTGAGGACTGAACCTCATGCCAGGCAAAAGGGCTCTACCTCTACACTGCACCTTCGGCCCCTATTTTATTTTTTGAGACTGAGTCTTGCTGTGTTGCAAAGGCTGCCTCTGCCCTCAAACTTGCAGTCCTCCTGCCTCAGCCTTCCATATTGCTGGGGTTACAAGCATGTGCCGAGGCACCTGGCTTTTTGTTCTTTAAGGGTACCTTTCAAAGAGAGAAGTTTTAAATTTTAACATCGTAGAATTTATCAGTGTTAGCTTACACATAACTGCATTTTTGATACCGTGTCTAAAACATTATCACCAATCCTAAGATCCACTTAGATTTTCGCCTGTGTTAACTTCTGGTAGTTTAGTTTTTCATTTTATACTTAGGTCTATGATCCATTTTGAGTTAATTTTTGTGTTTTTTTTTTAAGGTTCATGTCTAGAGTCATTTTTGTTTGCATGTTGGTGTCCACTTGTTCCAGTAGCATTTGCTGAAAATGCTGCCCTCCATTGAAATGATTTTACTCCTTTGTTGGAGATGAGTTGACTGTTTTTTATGGATCTGTTTCCATGCTTTTTCTTTTGTGCCATTAGTCTGATTGCCTGTTTTTTTTTTTTTTTTGTTAGCATCACACTGTGTTGCTTACTGAGGTTAGGTAATGTCAGTTCTTCAACTTTGTTTTCCAGCTTTGCTCTTCAATATTATGTTACTCTTCTGAGTCTTTTGCTATCCATTTAAACTTTAGAGTCAGTTTGTTGGTATCCACAAAATAACTTGCTGGAATTTTTATTGGCATGTTGTTAAACCTGTACATCAAATTAAGAAGAGCTGATACTCTTGACAATATTGTATACATGGAATATCTTTCCATTTATTTAGATCTCTTAATTTATTCTATTAGAAATTTTCAGTTTTCTTCATATAGATGTACATATTTTTAATTTCAAATTCCAGTTATTCACTGTTGGTATATAAGAAAGCAGCTGTGATTTGTATCTATCAATAATTTGGAGAAATATGATTTTATACTTGAAAGACCCCAAAACCTCAACCAGAAAACTTCTGGATCTAATTAACTCCTTCAGCAAAGTCGCAGGCTACAAAATTAACACACAAAAATCAATAGCTTTTCTATACACCAATTCCAAACAAGAAGAGAAGGAAATTTCAGGAAAGATACCATTCATGATAGCCCACCAGAAAATTAAATACCTTGGAATCAGTCTAACCAAAGACCCTTCAGATCTCTACAAGGAAAATTTCAAAACATTAAAGAAAGAAATAGCAGAGGACACTGAAAAATGGAAAGACCTCCCCTGCTCCTGGATAAGGAGAATTAATATCATAAAAATGGCTATCCTACCAAATGCAATCTATAGATTTAATGCAATACCCATTAAAATTCCATTGACTGACTTTACAGAAATAGAAAAAATGATCCAAAAATTTATATGAAACCACAAAAGACCATGTATAGCCAAAACACTCTTAAGCTGCAAATCTAATGCAGGTGGAATCACAATTCCTGACTTCAAGTTATACTATAGAGCAGTGGTTGCAAAAACAGCTTGGTACTGGCACAAAAATAGGCCCGAAGACATCTGGAACAGAATAGAAGACCCAGAAATACCTCAACACACCTATAGCCACCTGATTTTTGACAAAGGAGCAAAGCAAGTAAACTGGAAAAAGGACAGCGTTTTCCACAAATGGTGCTGTGTCTGGTGTATTGATAAACCTATGAAAGGCATTCTTTATTTCCATTACAGTGTTTTTGAGTTTGAACATTTCCTTTTTATTCTTTTTTTGAGTTTTCTATTTCTCTTCCCAACAGTATTCACCTGCCCTTGCATAGTCTACTTTTTTGTATTTGTTTTGAGTTTTTTGTAGATCTTGGGAATTTAACCCAGGGCCTCACACATACTTTGCAAGTGCTCTGCCACTGGGCTGCACCCTCAAACTTTTTTTTATTTTGAGACAGGCTGTTTCTAAGTTATGTGGGCTGCCTCTGGCCTCTTTCTCTGTTTCCTGAGTCGCTGGGATTAGAGGTTTGCAGCACTATGCCTGGCTTGCCCACTTTTTTTACTTAGGGCTCTTAGCGTAATAATGAGTTTTTTAAAAAATTCCTGATCTGATAGTTCTAACATCTATACTGAATTTTATTTTGACTCAAGTGCTCACTGTGTTTCTTTAGACTGCTTTTAGCATGCTTTGCAGTTTTTCATTGGAAGGTCTACATGATGTATGGGATAGAAGAAACTAAGGTAGATGGACATTTAGTTTAAGATTTTACACTTATGTGGCTAGGAGTTGAGCTATAGTTACTATTTCTTGTACCTATTAATGTTGGAGGCTTAAATTTACTCTATGGTCTGTGTGTTTGTCTTCCTTGTCTTTTAGTTTCTCTGGCGATTTCTTCATTTTTAAATAAGGTCTGAGATGTGCAGTTTGTTCAGTTATGTTCTCCAGTTATTATTATACAAGTGTTGTCCTGTAGATGATAAGGGGGGAGTGTTTTATAGCACTGTTATTTGTTTTCAGTCATTTCATAAGCCTGTGCCCCTAGGCCATAACCTTCATAGGTACTTGATAGTTGCACTTTGTTTTTTCCCACTTAAGTGAGATAGAAATATCTAGCAGGTGCTGGAGATGTGTATTCTGTTTACCTGAGTAGAAGGCTAGTGTGTTCTAGACATGGGTATTTCCCTTCTCTCAGGTTGATATGGCTCTGGTAGAATTCTGATTGGCTAGGCTCTAGTGAAATACTTCCTCTTGAGGGCAAACCTTCTTAAGAACAGAATGTTCCAGTGTATATCACCATGACTACTTTTTTCCTCCCTTGTCTGGAAGTCCAGTGGGATTTTTTTCTCTGATTATCATAATGATAATATAGGAGGGTTTCTAGCAGTAAAAACTCAGAAAAGTATTAGAGCCTAACGCACTGGATGCCCCTAGAGTTTTTTTACTCAAACTTGTTTCCACTGATCCACTAGCAATTTGTGAATTACAGTTTAGGCTTTTCCTACTCTGGTTATGGTTCCCCTGGAAATTTCTGCTCAGCGCGCTGTGAATCTCTGCATCTGCTTGTCTGTCTCATTTTGGAGGCAGTGGTTTGCCACTTTCAAGGTAGTTCCCTCCTATGACTCAAAAGTTGTGTTTCCACTGTTGGTGGGAGATGATCTCAGTTCTTCTTCACGTGAGCCTTTCACAGGCTTGCTATTTACAGGTTTAGTGGCTGCTTTCTCTTAGGGAAAATGATCTGAGAAAGTAAGATAGAAGCTGCCAAGTCTCTGTAACATAGCCTTGGATGTCACGTCGTTGTTGTTGTTATTGTTGTTGTTGTTGTTAGGTGCCGTCGAGTCAGTATCCGACTCATAGTGACCCTCATAGGGTTTTCAGTGGCAGATTGTTTCAGGATTGCCTTGGGAGTGGATTGCCAGGCCCTTCTCCCATTTTTGCGTTGCTGGGAATTGAATTTGGGACCTCAGAGACTGCAGTGCAGCGCTCTACCAACTGAGCTAAATGGATGTCACATTATCACTTCCTTAATATTCTGTTCCCTGCAGCTGTACCACCGAGGCATCCCATCCCATCAGATCTCTGAAGTTAAGGAGGGTCGGGCATGGTTAGTACTTGGATGGGACACTGCCTGGAAACACCACTCCCAAGCTGTAGGCTTGGGAGAAGGGCCTGGCAACCCACTCCCAAAAAACAGCCAGCCATTGAAAACCCTATGAATAGCAGAGAATCACTGACAGTAGTGTTTCACCTGTTGTACATAGGGTTGCTATGAGTCGAACACTGACTTGATGGCATCTAACAACAACAACAAATACCGTTGGCCAAACAGACCATCTTGAATCTCTAGGAAGGCAGGGGTACTAGAAAATTAATACCATTGCAGATCATTGTAGAGGCTGGCTACCATAGACAAATTCAATTTAAATTTGAAAGTGCAGGCTTTATACTTCTTAAACTAAAAACATTGATTCCCAGGGTTTGTATTTTTACATTTTCCATAGGAATATAAAAGAGGTTTTTTTTACAGCTTTGCTAGAAGACTCTGGAGTAATATCACCAGAGGGTTTTTGTCTGTTTAGTATCTTGGTGAAGTTTTAGTTTGAAAAATAAATTTTTATGATGAGCAAGATGAAGTTACTTTTTGTTCATTTAAGGGCAGTTTGCCTCTTTTTTTGGTGAGCTATATGACTTCTTAATTTTAAAATTTATAAAATATTTGTTCGTCTTTCATTGAGGTTCTTGATCATGTTCCTTTTGATTTTGTTTTATAAACTGCAACTTAGGTTGCAGATAAATGATTAATATTTATCCTGTTTGCTGGATAACTATCCCAGTTTGACATACTCATAACTATACCTGCACTATTTTTAATATTTTATTTTGATCAACATGTATTAATTGTATGTAAGATTTTGATTTTTACATAGTCACACTTATCAGTCTTATTGTTTCTTGGCATTCACTCCTAGTTAGGAAAGTTTTTCCTCACTTTCAGATTATTTAAGGAATTCTGTTTTTTAAGTATCTTTATGGGGTTTTTCTTATATTTAGGTAATTGATTCAGATGATGTTGTGAGAAACAGACCAGTTTTATCTTGTTGTATATTGGGCTATTCAGTTACCCTTACTACCACTAATTAAGAAGTCCATCTTGTCCGCTACTGAATTGATACTCAATCTTTATCATATAGTAAAGTTACGTATGTACTTGGAATATATTCTGGATTTTCTATTTTATTTCATGTCTTTAATTATGGAAATATACACTTTTTAAATATCTAGTAGAGCCACTGCCTATATCCTCTTTGTCTTTCAGGTGTTTTTGTTGCTTTTGGGCTGGGAGAGTACTTGGGTATTGAACCCAAGGCCTCACACATACTTTGTAAGTGCTCTACCTCTGGGCTGCACCCCTAGACCATGTTTTATTTTTTGTTTTGAGATAGGGTCTTGCCAAGTTTCCCAGGCTGCCTCTGGCCTTGAACATATCCTCCTGCCTCTGTCTCTCAAATAGCTAGGATTATAGGGGTGCATGCTGGCTTTTGTTGCTATTTTTACTTATTCTTTAGTGTAGATATATGCATTTAGAAAAAAAGCTTATTAATATTCTTAAAAATTGGGCTGTTTAATTCATATATTTTAAAAAAGGAATTTTAATTAATATGTAATAAAATTGTATGCAATCATGGATTATATTCTCATTGATTTTTTTCTTTCCCCTATTTTTTCCCATCTATTCATATAGTTGCAGCCTATATTTTGAGATTTTCCTCTCCCTCTTTACCCCTCTACATTATTTCTCCTCTCCTTCTTCCCCCACCTCTGCTCTCACCTGCTGATCTTCATCCTCCTCCTTTCTGATTGATCTGCTTATATTTTCCCTTCTTAAATAGGTAAGATTGTTCATTTTTATATATCTAAATATGTATATTTTTTTTCTTCCTTTAATTTAGATTTATCTCCTACATATGAGTTCGAACCTATGGTATTTCTCTTTTTGGGACTGAGTTAATTTGCTTAAAATGATGTTGTTCAGTTCCCTGCAATTTGCTGCAAATGACATAATTTCATTCTTCTTTATTGCTGAGTAATATTCTATTGTGTATTTGAAAATTGTATGTTCAGTTCCATTGTCCACTTATTTATTGGGTTATTTGTTACTTTGGTGTTTAATTTCTTAAGTTTTTTGAATATCCTAGAGATTAGTTGTATACCCAAATTTTTCAGTCTGTTCCTCTGTTGTTGGACATCTTCGTTGATTTCATACTTTTGCAATTTTGGAGAATGCTGCATTAAGTATGTGCAGGAGTCCCTGTGGTATGATGACTTTCCTTTCGGTATATTCCCAGGAGTGGTATAATTAGGTCATATGGCAGTTCTATTCTTAGTTTTCTAAGGTTCCTCCATATTTACTTCCAAAATGGCTAATTTATAGACCCACCGGCAGTGTAAAACGGTTCCCTTTTCTCTGCATCCTTGCCAGCATTTGTTATTTATTTTGTTAATCTTGTTGTTTTGATTTGCATTTCCATAATGGCTAGGGGTGTTGGGCACTTTTTTATGTATTTATTGTCTATTTGTACCTTTTCATTTGAGAATTGTATGTTCAGTTCCATTGTCCACTTACTTATTGGGTTATTACTTTGGTGTTTAATTTCTTATGTTTTTTGAATATTCTAGAGATCAGTCCTTTGTTAGATGTGTAGGATGCAAAGATTGTCTTCCATTCTGTGGGCTCTCCCTTCACTCTGTTGTTTCCTTTGCTATAAAGAAGCTTTTTTAGTTTTATATAGTATTCCCATTTGTCAGTTCTTGGTACAGTTTAATTCATAAATTACCATAGGAAAAATTGACATCTTTATCTTGTTTGTTTATCCATTTAAGTGTACTTTTCTGTCTTACAAGGGTTTATAATTTATGAATGCTTTTTCACATTTCATAGTGTTTTTTAACTTAACAAATTAGCTGTTATTAATGGTGTCTTCTATTTTATCTTTTAACTGACAGTTAAGGTTAATAACTACTGTATGTTATAGTCTACTTTTCTAAATTGTGTTACTGTTTTTAGTAATTTTTTCTTTGAGTGCTTATAATTTCAGAGACCAAAATATCATCTTCATGTATAGTTTTATCTGTCCCATGTCAGTTCTTATACCTAGTTCAATATTATTCAACAGAAATAGAATGTGAATCATTATATTTTAATATAAAATAATGTGGTTGCCTTATTTTAAAAAAAGAAGCAAGTGAAAATATTTTTCAGAATAGTATTCTTCACAGTAGTATGGATATGGAGCCAACCAAGATGCCCATCAATGAAAAATGGATAAAAATATTGTAGTACATATACACAATGGAATATTACTTAGCAATAAAAAAAATGAAATAATGTCATTTGCCGTGAAGTGGATGGACCTGGAGAATATCATCTTAAGTGAACGAACATAGGCTCAAAAAGAGAAATACCATGTGTTCTCACTCACATGTGGGAGCTGAATCTTACTTAAAGGAAGAAAAAACCTATATACAAGTAGATACATAAAAATGCACTATTAAACTTAGCCAAGAAGGCAAAATATAAAGAATAGAAAGAAGGAAGGGACTAGCAAAGAGAAGTGAAGATTATGGAAGGTGGGATAGGGAGGAGAAACAATGTAAGGGGATAAAAGGAGAGAGGACAATCTCAGTGCAAATAGTGCAATTTCATGAGCACATGGGAAAGATAGGGAAATATAACCCAAATATGCATATGAGTTTTACTACATATTAGTCAAAAGGTTCCATACACTTCCCAAGTTGATGAAAGTGTAACCAAAAGTGATGTAATAGTTGCATAATGAAAAGGCAAATGCTGTATTACTCTGTACCCCATTAACATTTACCAATAAAGGGGGGAAAAGAAAAAAAAAAAGAACTGCTTACTCCGAGCTGGGAAATGGTGATGAGGTGGAGTCAAGAATTAAAGCCTCTCTTTATTCTCCCATGAGGAAAGAATTAAAATAATAATGATAATAATAATATATTTAATCCAAGATGTATATTAGGTCATTTTAGTGTGTAATCAGTTTTCCGTGTTTTTATTATTATCATTCATTATCTTTTCATTTTTCTGAGCAAGGTCTCAGGCTGCCCTCAAACTCAAGATCTTTTTGTTTACATTTCCTAAATGTTGGAATTACAGGTGTGCACCAGCATACTTGGCTCAGTTTAGCGTACTATTATTGAGATAATATTTGCATATTTTGTACTAAGTCTTAGAAATCTAATGTGCATTTTCTACTTATAGCACTTTTAGGCTAGCCACATCTCAAGCACTCAGTGGCCATGTGTGTGTGGTGGTTACTGTATAATCTGTGCAATTCTAAATGTAAATCATCTTCTGAATGTTCACACAGATTTTCTGCCAGCACATTATAACTGTGTCTGTTTACCTTACATCTTTGTCAGTAGTGTGTACTGTCTTTCTTTTGAGATCTTTTCCTTTTAGTTAAAAGTGGTATATTGTTGCTTAGAATTGTTTCTTTAGGTTAATAGTGAGATTAATTTTTTTTGTTGTTGTTGTTCAGAGGCATCCTGTTGCATATTGACAGTTCATTTTGGTTTTCATTTACTATTGTGGACTTGGTTTTTTCTTGTACCTGTTTATAAGACCTCCTTTTATATTTAAAATATTAATCTGTTATATGTCACAAATACATTTCCCTAGTTTGTCATCTCCCTTTTACTTCTATTTCATGTTGTTTTCTTATGTGGTGCCTCTAAATCTTTATCTTTGATATAACTGCCCACTTTCCTATGGGTTACACTTTCATCCACATACCATTTTGCCTACACTGTCTTCACTGACTTAAAATGGCTGTTTTCACAATTATTCAGTTTATATTTGGAATGTGGTTTTTTTTTATATATATGCCACAGTCTCATGTATCTGTGTGACAGGTTGTAATAATTTTTCCTAGGGCAAGTATTTATTTTCAGGCTTTTGTTGGCATTGTGTTGTTTTTTTGTTGTTGTTTTTGTTTTTGTTTTTGGTACTTAGCGGCTGAACCCAGGGACTCTCTACTGAGCTGTTCCCTCATTTTTTATGTTTTATTTCAAGATAGGATCTTGCTAAGTTATGCAGGCTGCCTCTGGCCTTGAACTTGTCATCCTCCTGTCTCTGCCTCCTGAGTTACTGGTATTACAGGAATGTGCCACTGTATTTGGCCTTATTTTCAGAAATATTTTCGTTGATAATTGGTTTGTTTTCCTCAAGGTGAATTTTAGAATTATTTTGTCAAGATAAATATCTATTTTTCCTCCCTTAGGCAAAAGAAATAAAAACTAACCATTGGTCTTTTTATTGAAATTGCTTTATGTATTTTTACAACTTGGTGTTTAATTTTTGTTCAGATTTATTCCTAGTCATTTGTACTCTTCCCTCCTACCCTCGTTGTAAAAATTCTTTATAAAGAATCAGTGCTGTGTGTGTGTAGTCTTGTTTTTTGTAGATTGATTTTCCTCTAATCCAATTCTCTGTATTCTTTTGAATTTCTTAGGAAGATAGTCATCTACCAATAGTTATAATGTATCTTAAATTTTGATCTTTAACTTTTGAACAGAATTAGTAATAATGAAGATTTTTGTCTCATGCAATACCTTGGATTTTCAAATATGACATTGGTTGTTTTCAGAGAGGTACTGTAATAAACTTTTAAGAAAGAATCTTTGTATTGCAAATTTAGTAAGAATTCTTTGCTCTGTTTTTAGTTAGGAACTGATCACAAACTATGTTGAGGTGCCTTTTTTGTCATAATACAGTTTTTTCACAGATATATGTAATGAATTTTATTAGCTTTTCCATTTTTATATTGCTAAACAAAACTTGATTGTAATATTTCTTTATATAGCTTCGGATTCATTTTGTGCAAGTTTTATTTAAAATTTTTGGAGCTCATGAGTACAATTGTAGAGTTTGTGTATAGCTGTATACTATGTACTATTTTAGGTTTGCGGGACTATACTAGTTGTATAAAACAAAGGTGTAATTTTTATACTTTCAAATAATCTAGATTTACATAACAGAACTGTATGTTTATCAAAAGCTAAATAGAAGTCTTCTTGACTTCCAGACATTAGTCCATCTGGGCCTACACTCTTTTTAAAAGCAGTGTTTTCCCCTAGTATTCATGGGGTTGAACCCAGGGCCTTGGACATACTACGCAAGTGCTCTATTGCTTGAGTTATACCCTCCCTCTGTAATTTTTTTTTTTTTTTTTTTTAATTTTGAGGTAGACTCTCAAGTTGTGCAGGCTGCCTCTGGCCTCGAACCTTTGATCCTCCTGTCTTAGCTTCTTGAGTAGCTGTGATTACAGACATGCGCCATGGTAGCCAGATACAAGCAGTTTTTAAACAAATTCATAGTTCTCTTTGATGAACTGTACTAATTTTATTCAATTTCCTCCGAGAGACAATTTGTTTGATGTCTAAAACAGTTAAGAACTATGCAGTGTGGGAGTTAGAGTTGATTTTAATCAAGAAAACTAGTTTTGATGTTTCCTTGGGATATATTTATTCATATTATCAGAGGAAGATGAATGTTATTAAAGTGAAAAAGTAGCACTTCTTTTTAAGGATTACTCCCCACACACACCAGCTTTTGATGTTTGAAAATTGAAGCTATAGATAGATTGTAAGAGTAAAAGTAAAGTCTTTAATGTTTTAATTATTCTTTTCCTTAGGTGCATTTTATCTGGTATTTGAATATATGGACCATGATCTGATGGGACTACTGGAATCAGGCTTGGTTCATTTTAATGAAAGTCATATAAAGTCATTTATGAGGCAGCTCATGGAAGGTCTGGATTATTGTCATAAGAAGAACTTTTTACATAGAGATATTAAATGTTCAAATATCCTTCTAAATAATAGGTATGGCTATGAGCTTGATCTGTATGTTTAAAATGAATGTTATGTAGTGTATATCTTGAATCTGTTAAAGTTTAGTTCATTGCTTCAAACTATTTTAACATAACAATAGTACAGCTCAGATGACCTCCAAAGTTGGGTTAAATATACTTTAGTTACATTAACTTCTAAAATAGTTTTTAATTACATAAACAATACTTAGTTGGTTTTTTGTTTGATATTCTTCTAAATAATATGAATGAATTTTCTAATAATTAGAAATAACGATTCCAGCTTTAGGTTACATACAGATTTTAGACTTTTTAAAAATAATCATCACAGTTTTGAAGTGAATATTTCTGAAGAGTATGTGAAGCTTATATTAAATATTGTAAGAGCATAACTCGAATTCTGGTAATTCATTTATAATTGATACTGTTTTTTAGTTTAAATGAGCTATGTCTGGTCTTGATTTCATATAGTAGAAAATATTTTATGCACCCAGCCTCTCTAAGAGCTAGCCACTTAAACATAAATTTTAAATGATTTGCCTTAGTTCTTGAGCATGATTAAGTAGTTTGCCTTATTCTGAGATGATAAGAATTATTTTCATTGAGGTCTACTTTTTTAAATAGGAGCTGAACAATACCTGATATATATTTTACTAGTGCTATTATAATAATAGTAGAATAGTCCTTTCATATCCTTGTGGGATTGGTTCTAGAAACTCCCTCCCCCCATTCTACAAAGATGTGTGCCTCTGAAGTCCCTTCTATAAAATGGGATAGTATTTGCAAATAACCTGTATACCTCTTTATATTACTTACAATATTTATTACAGTATAAATGCTATGTAAATATTGTTAGACTATATTGTTAGGGCCTGCAGCTGTAGCCCTGTGGCATCCGATCCCGTCACATCTCAGAAGCTAAGCAGGGTCGGGCCTGGTTAGTACCTGGATGGGAGACTGCCTGGGAACACCAGAAGCTGTAGGTTTGGGAGAAGGACCTAGCAACCCCCTCCCAAAAATCAATCTGCCATTGAAAACCCTATGAACAGCAGAGAAGTACTGACAATAGTGTTTCCCCTGTTGTACAGAGGGTCGCTATGAGTTGGATACTGACTCGACAGCACCTAACAACAACAACAACATATTGTTAGGGAATAACAACAAAAGAAACCATCTTCAGTACAGATGCATTTTTCTTCCCAATATTTTCAATATGAAGTTGGTTGAATCTACAGATTCAGAATCTGTAGGTATGGATGACTGAATGTGCTGTTATGACTCTGAAGATACTAACTGGAACTGTCCAAAGCAGAGTACTAATTGCTGTCTTGTGAATTTATCTACTACTATTCTTTCACTATGGACCTTGGTAGTACTGCAGTGACAGAAAAGTTAAAACTTTCATAAATGTGTTATTGATTGTTCCTAGGAGTAGAATATGAATGTGTATTATCAGTTCAGAGCAGACTGATAACCTTTTGTTCCTTTTATTTCCACCAGAGGGCAGATAAAACTTGCAGATTTTGGACTTGCTCGATTGTATAGCTCAGAAGAAAGGTAAGAGTACTTTGAAATGAATATTGTAGACATCAGAATCCAGTTTCAGAAATATATTTGGAACATCTTGTTTTTTTCTTTAAAGAAACATTTACTTTCATGCTTAAATACACAAAATAATAAAATTTTATTGGGTTGAATGTTTTAATTTTCTAATCTTATGTACTCAGTTTTAAAATAATTTACTTTTAAAATATAGGTAAATGTAATTATATAGAAATGTGCAACTTTTAAGTATGACTAAAATGAACTTCATTTTTTAAATTTATATTTAGATTTTTTTTTTTTTTTTTTTTTTTTTTTGTGGTACCAGAGGTTGAACTTACAACTTCACACATGCTTTGCAAGCACTTTACCACTGAGGTACTCCCCTAGCCCCTTTTTTGCTTTTTATCTTGAGGCAGGGTCTTGCTAAGTTAACATAAGCTGCCTCTGGCCTCAAACTTGCCATCCTCCTGCCTCCGCCTCTCGAGTTATTAGTATTAGAGGCGTGCACCACCATACCTGGTCATACTTAGATTTCTAATGCACATCTAGATATTAAGATGTTCTTAAGTTTTGTATTTAGTAAAAATCCTTAGTATGTGCTTTTTCAGTTGCACACTTAAATTTAGAAACATTTCATTATTTTAGACTCATTTTGTTGTTCTACAGTTTTCTGGTTTTTATTTAAATATTTAAAGAAGATCATGTGTGGAGATTCAGTGTATAAGATAGAAAAAGATAGAGCTTTTCTGGCTATATTTGGGGTGTGTATCTGATTTGGCTCCCTTTTGTACCTGATATTAATGAAAAAGAACTTGTCTTACTGAAACTAATACAAAATTTCAAAATAAAATGTTTTGTCAAATAGTAGATCTTATGTAAATTAACTCTGGGATTAATTTGGTTTACTAAATATCTAGGAAGTATAGCTCATTCCATTCCTGTTTTCATTTTCAGGTTTGTTTGTTTATTTATTTTGGGGTTCTGGAGGGCTGAACCCAGGGCCTTGCACATAGTTGACAAGTGCTTTACCACTGAACTGCATCCCCAGTCCATGTTTTCTTTTTTCTTTTTTCTTTTGAGTCAGAGTCTCCCTAAATTATGCAGGCTGCCTCTGGCCTCAAACTCAGTATCCTCCCACTTCGGCCTCCCAAGTAACTGGGATTACACGCATGCACCATTGTGCCTGGGTTTATATCTATTTTGAATTTAAAAATTATTTATGATTACTTTGTCATTTCTTTATTATCACCTTAATGTAATATAATGAAACAATAGTTGACTAGAATTATTAGAAATGTGCTTGTTTTCAGTGAATCTTTGCCATTTTTTGGTAGTTGAAAAAATAAGCAAAAATCTCTTTTACTTGCCTTTTTCAGAGTGAAAAACCTGTTTATTTCTTAATCTTTGCAGTGTCTATAAATTCATTCTGAAAATTCTTTTTATTGTTTGTTATTATAGGGTAAAGGTTTTCAAATTGTGTGTTTTGGAACAATGAGAGTTCATGAAACCCCTCAGAAAGTATGGCAGGGATGAAGTTGTGATGGACAGGGCTATAGTCCTCTGTACCTACTTCCACCAGGGTTATCCTGTTTTTATTTTTTTCACCTACTACATTTATAATTAACATATTAAGAAAGGGTTGTATCTCTCACTCTCTCTCTCTCTCTCTATATATATATATATGAAAAAAATATATTCATATATATATGAAAAAAAAAATTCATATATATATATATATATAGAGAGAGAGAGAGAGAGAGAGAGTGTGTGTGTGTGTGTGTGTGTGTGTGTGTGTGTGTGTATGTATTAAATTTAAAAGTGTTAAAGAGCTTAAAGGCTATATCCCTCATTTTGCATTTGAGAAATCTGAAACCCAGAAAGGGTTAAGTAACCTTTTCTCTCTTCTCTTGATTTATTCTTTAATTGGCATATAAGAATTACATATATTTATTGTGTACAACATGCCGTTTTAAAACATGTATTCATTACGGAATGGCTAAATCAAGATAATTAGCTAATGCATTACCTCAGATTTTTTTGTAGTAAGAACTCTTTTTGCAGTTTTCAAGAATGCAATGCATTATTGCTAAGTGTATTCATCATGTTGGACAATAAATATCTTGAACTTATTGCTTCTGCAATTTTATATCCTTTGACCAACCTCTTGACTTCCAACCATAGGCCCTGGTGACCACCACTGTACTCTACTTCTTTGAGTTCAGCGTTTTTGGATTTCCACATATAAATGAGATCACATGGTCTTTGTCTTTCTGTGCTTATCTTGTTTCACTTAATGTATTGTCATTCAGGTTCGCTCATGTTGTCACAAATGACGAGGCCAGCACAGCATTGTATTGTGCATATTTATTACACTTTCTTTATCCATTTATCTGGTGATGGACTCTGATACTGATTCTGGGTCTTTGTAAAGGATTGTGAAGGACTGAATGATTTTAAAAATGAAGAAATGTTGTCAGAGTCAAGGAGGTATAGTTCCAGGATTTTAGGTCTCAGTTTTTATTTTCAGCATATAAAATGGTGCTTTTTTGATAGAAATTGAAAAGAAACTGGTCTTAATGTGTACCTTATCTAAAACTTCACTTTAATGGCATATTTATTGAATGACTAAATTTCTCTGACCGCCTTTTTGGGGGAAATTCTGGTTAAATAAGGATTCTATTTGTTTAACTATTTGAGATTTCACTGTAGTTAGACTATTCTTAATACAAGTGCATGTCATACTTGACTAAAAATATCTTTTTTCTTATTTTCTTGTTAGGTTTCAGTGAAGATGGGAAACAATTACCATTTCCATCTAATAAATTCTTTTTATGCACATATTCATACATATCTGGAATAGATATGTTCCAGAAAAATTTATTATAAAGTCATATTTTACATATCAACCTCTATTTTCCCATTGATTTTCATTTTAAAATGCAATGTTGGTTTCCAGTGGAGTGTCAGAGGTGTGACAGTTTACTGGTCCTAGTGTCCTTTGCCTTGATGGATTGATGTAGGAATTTTCAGTTTAGAGAAGCAGAAAACTTAAAATCTCATAACTTTGAATCTTCAGGTAATGTATAGTGAATTTTTCTCAAATTTCTAAGAAAAAGTTGGTATATCATTTTGTTTTATAAGCAAATATCCAATCCTTAGGGAGTTTATGTACTTCTTTAAACTTCCTTTTTATAAAATTAGAATGATTCTAATGTCTTTAAAATTCACTGGAGAAATAGGCTTGCTATTATAGAATGGCTTTAAACTACTTATTTTGTCCCAGTGAGTTTTAATAACGTACTGATTTTGGGTCTACTACTAGCAGATTTATTGTATTTTCCTAAGTTTTCTAATATTTTGTGAAATATATAGCAAATGATTTTCATTTGTATTTCTACTTTCTTACAAGCAGAGAAAAATTAAAGCTTTTCCATAACATAGCCATGCAAATTTTAAGTCATTTTAAAGAATTTTGTTAGCAATTAGCTGCTATGTCTATGGTAACTGAAGTGGTCAAGAATTTAGTATAAAGTTCTGTATTTCAGAATAAAGGAAAGTTCAGTTTCTCACTATAATAGCATCAGCCACATCTCTCTCTCTCCTATCTGAATTTTTGGTATTTTTGTTTTTATTGTGAGGAACACTGAGTGGAATTACAGCTAATACTCTGGGCCATGGTCAATACGGAACTCCACTCTTTCATGGGTTGTAATAGAAGAAAGGAAGAGAACCACTGGTTGGGGTGCAGAGAATGTTTTAAAACTTAAAAGAGTAATTTTCTCACTTTGAGCATTAGTTGTTGTTACGTGCCGTCCAGTCGGTATCTGACTCAAAGCAACCCTACGTACAACAGGAGAAACACTTTGTCAGTGCTTCTCTGTTATTCATCGGGTTTTCAATGGTGGATTGATTTTTGGGAGTGGGTTGCCGGGTCCTTCTCTGAAGCCTACAGTATCTGGTGTTCCCAGGCTGTCTCCCATCCAAGTACTAATCAGGCCCGGCCCTGCTTAGCTTCTGAGATTGGATGCCACAGTGCTACAACTGCGGGCTTGAACATTAGTAGTCACCCTTTATCCTGTTTAGCTTTGGTAACTATAGAACTTCATTACCTACTCATCTTTCACTACCTATTCTAACCAAAATTTTCCCATGACATTGGACCATGGTGTTTCCTTCTGAGTTTTTATTTTAGTAAGTCATTGGTCCAGTGGGTTACCAAAAGATAATGTATCTTTCTCCATGTGTAACTTTCCCATATGAAAAAGTTTTCCACATAAATTAAAATTAGCTTCGTTTTCTGGAGAAGAATCTGTAGCACATTTATTTTTTTTAACACAAAGAACATAAAAACTGTAGTCCTCAATCAGCAACCTTTGGCTCTACTCCTGGCATTCCTATTTAACTAGCTGTGGAATCTTCAGTCAAGACACTTAACCTCTCTGAGCCTTACTATTCTCAACATTAAGATAAAGGATTTAAAATCTCCAAAATCCTGGGATGAGAATATAGCTCAGTGGTAGAACTCTTGTCTAGCATGCCTGAGGATCTAGGTTCAGTCCCAAGTATCACAAACAAAACAAGAATAAAGTAAAATCTCCCAAATCCTTATATAAAGTGCTGAAAAACATACCTTTTATTTGAAAAATGGTTGTGATCAAAATAAAGTTTCTTAAACAGCAGTCAAAGCTTACTGCATTTCTTTATGATGATCCCATGCTAAGGGAAAGGATTTCAGATAAAGGGGTATTAGGATACTTGGTTGTTGTCATGGTAGGATACTAACACATGCCAACACATCCTCCCCTCTCCCTCCCACCGCACACCCATTTTCTGAAGGCAGTATTGCCATCTAGTGGTCTTTAGTAAAATTGTATTTAAAAGCAAAACTAAAATTTCCCAAAGATGTATTAATGTAAGAGGAAGACAGTGGGACCTCATGCTACTAGTCCAAGGACTAGATCAAATTATTTAGCATTAAAATTACTTCAACACTGGGCGTGGTGGTCAGTAATCCTTCCAGTAATCCCAGCGCCTCAGGAGGCAGAGGCAGGAGGATTGCAAGCTTGAGACCAAAGGCAATCTGCGTAATTTAGTGAAACCCTGTCTCAAAAAGTAAAAATGGGCTGGGGTTGCAGATCAGTGATGCAAGCTCGAGGCCATGGGTTCAACTCCTAGTACCCAAAAAAAAAAAAAAAAAAATCTAACTCTAGTCATTATTGCATGTATCCTTGTCACTAAAACTAGAATTGTAGTCATTTAAAGATCAGGACCAAGCCAGGTGTGGTGGTAAATACCTGTAATCCCAGTGATTTGGGAGACAGAGGCAGGAGGATTGCAGGGTCAAGGCCAGAGGCAGCCTGAGTAATTTAGCAAGACCCTGTCTCAATTAAACAAACAAACAAAAAGAAAACAGCTGGAGGTGCAGCTCAGTGACAGAGTGCTTGCAAATCATGCTTGAGGCCCTGGGTTCAACATAGTGTCAAAAAATTAATTGAATTAAAAAACAAAGATTGGGATTCTTATCTTCCACTACTGTTTTTTTTTAAGCCCTAAAACATCAAATGAATTAATAGTAAATATGAGATTAATTCTGATCGGGGCTATTGTGGTTCTGATCTGGAGGACCCTCTACTGTAATAGAGGGAACTTTGGGGTTTCTCAGTAATGTAGAGCATCTTCCAAGAGGCCCTGGACAAGACTGGAACCATGGTAATAAGAAGAGTACTACATGATAACATGAATAACAATAATATGACTAAACAAATTAAACTGTAGTTTCTTCTTTCTTGATTTAGTAGTCTATAATTTTGAAATCATATAAAATGGGAAAGGCAGTTTTAATTCTTTAGAGGGACAGTGTTCCCCTCACCTCATCATGGGTAATTTCAAGTGTTGCTCTCTCTCTCCATCTCCAAACCTTTGTGTTTACTGATCATCTCCACCTAGGTGACCTGGGTACTTTAAATGAAACCTTGTTATAAATTATATATCCCATTCCCAGAAGGAAAAAAAAAATACTCCTTTACTTCTCATTTTAGTTGAAATCATCCAGTTATTTTCACACACTTGTCCCATAAAGATCCCTGTCAGTAGAGTTCTCTTGGCTTCTCCTGCCTCTAGTCTTTGTCTCTGATGTGGTTCTCCCCTGCCATTCTGTCTACTGCCTCCTAGAAAATAGTAATGGTGAATGCTTTGCATTTCCCTAGACAGACTGTGCTCTGAAATGCTTTTGTGAATCTACATAATTTTTTTTCTTTTGTATGGAATTATACTTCCCCTTTCCTCAGACTGACAAATTTGGTACTTTTCCTTAAGTGTGCAATTAAGGTTATTACCTCCTTTGAAATCTGCCATGAATCCCACAGGTATCATTGTTTACGTCTTCCTTTATGTGTTCAGAGTACATTATTCTATACAGTACTTTAGTATACATTATAATATTATATAACTATATTACCACCAGTATTTAAGGCTCTATAAAGCCATAGCCATGGTTTTTGTTTGATGGATTTAACCATCTGTTAATGTTTAGTTAGCACAGTGCCTAGCTTGGTTTCAATAAACATTTGCTGTTTATAAAGAAAGGAAAAAGGAAGAAACAAATTTAACTAGCATTTCTGTATGGCACTTTTCTAAGTAATCCCCTGTCATAAGAATTAAGAGAAAGTTCCTTGAGATGGGTGGGGTGGAATAATGGTTATTAGTATTCTTGGGCATATGCTAAAGAAGTAGAAGTTTAGAAAATTTAATTGCATTTGCAAGATCACACTACCAGAACTTGAGAAAGCTAAGAATTAAACAGTTCTTTTGACAGAAAGACATTTTGTCTTCATTATGCTGTAGTGCTTCTCTGGTTAAGACCCTGGATCCAGTTTTGACAAAATGAAAGTGTCTTCCAAGTAGAGAACCTTAGGGGCCTCACAAGTCTGCCTTAGAAGTTACTATTAGGTTAATGACCCTTTATAAGGTTCTTTTATAGCAAAGGATCTGCTGAATTTTATTATCTTTGCCTTCTAAACTTTCCAAATGTAACTTTACTTTTGCAAGGTAAGATATGCTTTAGTTTTAGTCTTCTAACAGGTTAGTGTGTTGTGTTGATATTTCCACTTCCGAGTTTCTGTTAGTCATATTGCATGCCATTGTATTTTAAGCATCTTTGTTGTTGTTGTTGTTGTTGTTGTTGTTAGGTGCCCTCGAGTCGGTATCCGACTCATAGCGACCCTCTGTACAACAGGGGAAACACTATTGTCAGTGCTTCTCTGCCGTTCATAGGGTTTTCAATGGCAGATTGATTTTTGGGAGGGGGTTGCCAGGTCCTTCTCCCAAGCCTACAGCTTCTGGTGTTCCCAGGCGGTCTCCCATCCAGGTACTAACCAGGCCTGACCCTGCTTAGCTTCTGA